>JASAMV010005846.1:0-45372 GCA_030248065.1 Rhynchonema sp. JSB1_4
AAATAACCCCCCAGGCCATCGGCTCTGGTACAGTAGGTATCCCCCCCCTCCGAGCACGGTACAGTAGGTAAAGGCAGTCTACGGGAGGTTGTCACTCAGCCCCCGATTACCGTAACCCACCGTAATTTTGATCTGCAAGGATCGTGTCGAGACCATTTTGTTTTTTATCTATGTTTTGCGTGTTAGCGCCAACACCAACCAACATTTCGAAGTTTTGGGGATCGACGCGCATGATAACAATTTCCAGCTTGCTGCCGCTAATACACGTGTCGATAAGCAGCGATCAGCATGGGTCTCGCAACGATCTTGCTTGCAGTGGGTTACGGTATTCGGGGGCTGAGTGACAACCTCCGGTAGACTGCCTTTATCCCCCCCTCCAGAGTACCTCCAACACTGCTCCATATAGAGGCAAACTACGCCAACACGAGCCCGATTTCGCAGCTGGCAGAATAGTGAAACATTCATCATACGTGGCTGCTGATTATTAGGAGATAAAAATCTTTGGAAAATCATCCAGGTGCCCTTGATCATCAGGTTTAACCGTTACACGCCGTGCCGGGAAGACTTATTATAAATAAAACGGATTAAACGGATTAACCGGATTAAACGGATTTTTGCGTGCTGGGGGGAAGACTCATTATTTCTTTGAAAATAAAACGGATTAAACGGAATCCAGCTGGAACTTGGTCCTGAACCAATGTTTGGGCTCAGGCTTGAGTTCAGGCTTAGGCTTAGGCTTACGCTCACGTTTAGGCATATATGTTGGCTTTAGTCTTGGCTCAGGCTTAAACTTAGGCTTAGGCTTGGGCTGAATACACGCCGGGCACATACAACATGCATAATGAGTCTTCCTGGGAAACGGCCCTGGGGGGGAAACTCATTACGGGGATTCCGTTTAATCCGTTTTATTTTCAAAGAAATAATGAGTCTTCCCGCCAGAGCCTCTGCAGGATAAACTGATTACAATAGTAATGAGTCTTCCATCAACCTTACACGCAGCTGGCTGTGTGTGCATTAATTAATACACGTGTGTGTATTAGACAGCAGCAGCGCTAGATATATGTAAGTAGCAGCGGCTAGACGGCAGTGTGTGTCGGTTCGCTAGCTCAGCGGCGAAGGCGTTGGACTCGTGCCTGTGGGACCGCTGGTTCGAGTCCCGCTGGCGCCGGTGAAATTTTTTGTTTTTTTTGGCTTTTTTGGTTAAAACTAATTTATACATGCACAAAATGATGAGAAATAGTGTTTATAACAGTGAAATCGGGGTTGGGATGTCAAAACATAGCCATCATTTTTTGTTTGTTTTCTTGAGCTTAGCCTTAGGCTTGGGCTTTGGCTTAGGCTTAGGCCTAGGCTTAGGCTTAGGCCTACGCCTAGGCTTCTTGGGCTTGGGCTTAAAGGGCTCGGGACATAACCGTAGGAAGGGTGGCAGGTGGCTTAGGCTTAGGCTTAGGCTTAGGCTTAGGCATAGTGTTATACACCGTTGGAAAGCACTCTGACAGCATATGTCGCGCACAAGCTTTAAGCTCCTTGGAGGTTCCCTATCTCTTGGTGGAGCGACTTTTCGTTCCAGAAAAAAGTGAATTTTTTCACAACTTGGAACGACCGGTGCAGAAATTAAAAATCAGCTGGACGTCAACTAACGCATGGATAGGATTACAAAAGCTTCTGGATAACTTATCATCACAACTTCAGTCGCTCAAAGCATTGCTTCACTCGGTGAGGGTGCGAAACGTTCCAAAAATCGGCCATATTTTTCGAGAACACAAGTTTGTCCCTAAATTTCGAGGCCGCGCTTTGCGTTCCAGAAATGAAAGTGCAACCGAAAAATAGAGCTTCATCGAAAGTATCAGAAAGTAAGGTTTTTAGATTTGGAAACCCTTATGCAGCGGCGTGACGGGCCGAAAAAGACCCAAAAATTGCCCCAAAACTGTATAGTCGCATTCATTGGCGGAAATGGGATGTAAATAGGCCACGTATTGCATCGCATTTGAACGGAAAATGTCAGATAAACGCACAGACCAACAACCTAGGCAATTTTGAAGACTTCAAACTCGATGGACCTACTGTTGCAGCCATGCAAACCTGAATAAGATATTCGGCTATAAGTCGTTTCTGTTAAGAACTACTTCACATCTGATAGTACCAAACGATGTAGCTCTGAAATAGCTATCGAACGATATATGACATGCCCATAATATCTCAAACTATAGACAAGAAACGGTCAAAATTCCGAAATCGCACACGGTGACGTGACGGTTCATTCCAAAATCTGTAAAAAAGCAATTTTTTATCCTGTGCTCCCAAGCGTTAGAATTTTTTGGGGCTTGTCATATATCGTTCGAAAGCTACCCTGGAGATACATTCTTTGGTGCTATCACATTTGCAATAGCTATCAACAATGAGCACTTATAGCTGAATATCTTATTCAGATTACTATGGCTTCCCCGAGAGATTTGTAGACCTTGGGGTCTTCGAACCTTGATAGGTTGCTAAACCAGACCTTTCTCTCGATTTTTTGTTGCGAATGCGATACAATCTGTGGCCTTTTTGTGCCACAATTCTGGCGATAAATGTAACCATATGGCTTAATGGTAATTCAATGGATTTTTAGGCCTGTCACGGAGCTAGCCATGAGCTTCAAAATTTAAAAACCTTATTTTCTGGTACTTTCGACAATGCTCTATTTTCCCATTGCATTTCTATTTCTGCAGCGCAAAGCACGGCCTCAAAATTTAGGGACAAACTTGTGTTCTCGAAAAATATGGCCGATTTTTGGAACGTTTCGCCCCCTCACCGAGTGAACCAATGGTTTGAGCGACTGAAGTTGTGGTAACAAGTTATCCAGAAGCTGTTGTAATTATGTCCACGTGTTACGTGAACCGCAGCTCATTTGGAGTTTCTGCACCGGTGGTTCCAAGTTGTGAAAAAATTCACTTTTTTCTGGAACGAAAAGTCCCTCTACCGAGAGATAGCGAATCTCCAAGGAGCTTAAAACTTGTGTGTAACATAGGCTGTCAGAAGGTTTTCCAACGGTATATACCAATATGCCCTGCCACCCTTCCTTCGGTTATGTCCCGAACCCTTTAAACGTAATCTGAAGCGGCTGGCCTCAAAACGCCGTTTTCTGCCTTTTATAGGCGTGGATGATTTTCCAAAGATTTTTAACTCCTCTTCTGCTGATTTGAGAAATGTTACACGTTGAAGAATACAAAGTGGAGCATGATGATTTTCTCTTTCTATTCGTTTTGAATACACACCACCTTCGAAATCGGGCTCGTGTTGGTGTAGCTTGCCTATACAGGCGAAAAATCCGCTTGAGCTGCTCATCAATATGTATGCATAAAAATTTTGTTCCCGGATGACCCCCCCCCCTAGCTCGGCCGGTCGGGACAGTAGGTGGGTTGATTGCAGGCAGGCTTTTTTGGTGGTACTACAGTGGGTTGATTGCAGAGGTGGGAATCGGACCGGGCTGGGCCGAGGTTTCCGGCCCGAACGGTCGGACCGGGCCGGGCCGCCTTTTCGGAATGTCGGGGTGGCCGGCCCGAAAAGGTCCGACATCATCGAATTTCAATAAAAAAATCGTGATATTTTAGGCTAAATTTGCCAAAATTTCTCGCGATTCTGCAAATTAGTACCGACTTCCATGATTATCAGGTATTTCTAAACCAAAAAACAGTAATTTTTGCACCAAAAATTGCTTCAAAATATCATTGCCCGGCTCGGCCCGGCCCGGTCCCCCCAAATCTCCGGCCCGGCCCGGTCGACCAAGTCCAAACTCGCGGCCCGGCCCGGACCGTGTACCGAGCCGGGCCGGGCCGGCCCGCTTCCGATCTCTGGTGGGCACAATACCAATACCACCCAATACCAATACCAGCAGCGTAGTTCCTGGTCCGGCGGGGAAATTAGTGTACCTCCCTACTTTTTCGGAGGGGAAATTAGTGTACCTCCCTGGGGGAAGGGGGGGGGAAACGATTGGCTATTTCTTTAGAGGAGATAGAAATCTTTAAGAAAACATCGGTGCCTGATTCGTAAAGGAAAGGTGAAACGAGGTGAAACATTGATCAAGCATGGGTCGCTGGTGACGGGACGCTTTGTTCCCAGTGACAGACCGTCCCGCACACCTCGGCCTGTGCCGGACGGCGCGGTTTGTTTCACTTTCTTCCTCGATAACGCCTACAAGTTATTGTCTGGCGGTAGACAAGTGCGGGAAGCTCGAATTTACTGTCCGTTTCGTTCTAAAACTTTTCTGGAGCTTCGAAATGAACACCGCAACACCTTGATGAAGATTCTGAAACAACGCCGATATTGCCCATCAATGGGTGGAATTCACAAAACAAAGTCAAGCTCACCGTCAAGCTGAACGTCAAAGTTCAAAGCCAGATGTTTCCGCGTCACGCTGGCTCGTGCAGCAGACGCAATTTTCTAAACTAAGGGTCAACTTTGACGCATTATTGTGCAAGACTGGATGCTTACCTGAGAGTATTTCTGAGTTTCATGAATTTCTGAAAAGAGGCAAAGAAATGAACAGACGATCACCAACGGAGGTGCAAAAAATTTTGACTGCGGTCAATGATCGCCACATTATTTCAATACCATTAGTCAGAAATTATTATAACTCAGAAATAATCTTCAGAAACGCTTGTGCTACGTCCTTAAGATAACAATATCCCGAGAAACGCATCCAATCATGCCCAATAATGTGTCAAAGTTGACCCTTCGTTTAGAAAATTGCGTCTGCTGCACGAGCCAGCGTGACGCCGAAACATCTGACTTTGAACTTTGACGTTGAGCTTGAGGGTGAGCTTGACTTTGTTTCGTGAATTTCACCCAGTGACGTTGCGTTGCTTAATCACACACAAAGGGTGATATTTTCGAAACGGTGTAAAGGTCAGTTGGGTGTAAAGGTCGGTGGAAAGCTCGGTCGACAGCTCAGTGTGATAGACCTCGGTGTAAACTTGAAACATTCCACGTTAATAACAGGCAATGTTTCACGTTTACACCGAGCTACGCCGACCGAGCTTTCGACCGAACTTTACACCGACCTTTATGCCCAACTGACCTTTACACCGTTTCGAAAATTCCACCCATAGAATGCAGTCACTAAAATGTTTCAGACCCGCAGCAACGTGGGTGTCTGCCAGATTATTTTCAGATGAAACTGTTTTGTAACAATCACAAATAGCACAGAGTGGCTAGGAGTGACTGAACGTGAAAATCAGGATTGATTTAATGAATTCTTATATGATCATTGTGCGACCAATTTCTCCGCGATTTTGCCCTCAAGGCGTCAATATCGGCCCAAAATGACCAAAATTAGTGTAAAATCGGTGGTTTTTAACTCAAAATACTCGAAATTCATGCGCTACACACAGTGTAGTGGCAGGCAAATGGTTGCAAGGTATTGGTCGCACAATGACTATATAAGAATTCATCAAAATCAATCCTGATTTTCACGTTCAGTCACTCTTAACTACTGTGCTATTTGTGATTCTCACAAAACATTTTCAGCTGAAAATAATCTAGCAGATCAACCACGTTGCCGCAGGTCTGAAACATTCTCTTTACTACGTGTTTTGTGTGCGATCGCGTAACGCAACGTCATTGCCCCGTCACCAGCCTGCTTTGCGATTCAGGAAAAAAATTTGACCAATTCTTATAAAGTCATTGTGCGACCAATACCCTTGGGGGGGGGATGGATCCAGATGGTTGCAAGGTACCCCCCTACCCAGCCTCCGGGAGGTTGCAAGGTACCCCTGAGGTCCGAAAAAAGGGTGTTTTTTTCATGCATTATACTGCAAATTTGGCCGAAAAATTGGTACTTTTTTGCATTTTGGCCGAAAATTTGCCTAAAATACCTATTATATGGAGGTTTGCGCGCGGAGCGCGCGATTTTTGGGGTTTTGAGGTCGAAAAACACCCATTTTTGCCTATAAAAACCATAAATTGATGGTTGCAAGGTACTCTCCGGGGTGGTTGCAAGGTACCTACCCTTCCCCCCCATCCCCCCCCCCCAAGGGGTGGTTGCAAGGTACCTACTCCTTAGGGGGGGGGAATCCCCCCCCCATCCCCCCCCCCAGCCACTACACTGGCTACACACAAATACAACGTTTTCACACGATTCTACGCATGATTAAAAACATCAAATTTTTTACCCAAGCGCTAACCCCCCAGGCCATCGGCTCTGATACAGTAGGTATCCCCCCTCTGAGCCCGGTACAGTGGGTATCCCCCCTCCAAGTCCAAAGTACCTCTAACACTGCTGACAAGTGGAAAAAATTGTGCGCTGCGCGCGAGTAAAGCACTTTTCAACGTAAAAATTGCCCAAAAAACTTCGAAACATGAACAAACACGACCCCTGCACCAAAAGAAAAGTGAAAATGCCAACTTGCGGGGGTGGGCTGCTGTTTGGGGTAGGGGTAAAGGCAACCAGCAGTGCTTTGCACTCTTCACCCTTCACTCTTTATCGGATTCACACGCAAATCACGGGCCGCGAGACGTGACTACAGTAACAGGTGTGTAAGTATTAGGGTGATACGGTATGGTCTAAGAGTGCAACGCACGGCTGGTTTGCCTTTAGATACTCGCACGGGGCGGGGGGGGGGGGTGCCAACTTGAGGGGGGCGGTGGGTATTTCTAGGGTAGGTGCCAAAGCCAAGGTGGGGCTGGGGTGCCTGTTGGTATCCGTCTGGTACGAAAAGTGGGGGTGCCACTTTTTTCAACAAACCCACATCAATACCTTCAACATTCCGATAGAGAGACACTGATAATGAACCAGAACGCCAAAGAAATAATTACAAGTTTGAAATTGACACGGATAATTGTTTCCTTTGCGAATCAGGCACCGATGTTTTCTTAAAGATTTCTATCTCCTCTACTATTTCTTCACCCTATCCAAGGCTGATCCTCCGCTCCGCACTTTCGAGGCTGTTTGTTGAGTTAAGCCTTATCCAAAGCCTAAGTTTAAGCCTGAGCCTAAGCCCAATGGTGTGGCTGGGGGGGGGGGGGGTGGGGGGTCCCCCCCCAGGTACAGTAGGTAGGTTGCCGCCCCTCGCCTGGTACAGTAGGTAGGTTGCCGCCCCTCCCCTGGTACAGTAGGTAGGTTGCCGCCCCACCTAACTTTTCACCCAAAACATTCATTTTTGGCTTAAAATTGCATAAAATTAGCATATTTGTCTGCAAATAGGCGAAAAATCGCGCGCTGCGCGCGAAATTAGTGTTTTAGGCCACATTTTCTTCAGTATTTAGACATAAAAAATTTCGGTTTCCAGATGACCCCCCCCCAAGTGGTACGACCCCCCCTAGCTCGGCTGGTGGTACAGTAGGTAGGTTGCCGCCCCGCATTTTGGGTGGTACAGTAGGTTGCCGCCCCGCCTGGGTAGCTACACCACTGGTAGGTAGGTTGCCGCCCCTCGCCTGGTACAGTAGGTAGGTTGCCGCCCCTCCCCTGGTACAGTAGGTAGGTTGCCGCCCCACCTAACTTTTCACCCAAAACATTCATTTTTGGCTTAAAATTGCACAAAATTAGCATATTTGTCTGTAAATAGGCGAAAAATCGCGCGCTGCGCGCGAAATTAGTGTTTTACATTTTCTTCAGTATTTAGACATAAAAAATTTCGGTTTCCAGATGACCCCCCCCAGTGTAGTTCCTGGGGGGGGGAGGGGGGGGACCCCCCCCCTCGGGTACGTCTGTTCCCCCTCCGAGGTACGCCTGCCCCACTGTTCCCCCTCCGGGTACGTCTGCTCCCCCAATTTTTTCCTAAAATGGGCATATTTAGGCCTAAAATAGGCATTTTTAGGCCAAAAATAGGTAAACTTTAGGTGAAACCTCCAAAAAAACGCCAAAATACCCTTTTTATACGGGATTTTTCGCAAAAGAAGGCAAAAATAGTCCAATTTTTCGACCTCAAAAAATGACTTTTTTCCGTCCCCCCCCCCCAAATTGGGACTTCCCCCCCCCCCCTTCCCCCCCCAGGTAGGTACGTCTGTTCCCCCTCCGAAAATAGTGGAGGGTACGTCTGTTCCCCCTCCGGACCAGGGACTACACTGCCCCCCCCCCAAGTTGGCCGACCCCCCCCCCTAGCTCGGCTGGTACAGTAGGTAGGTTGCCGCCCCGCATTTTGGGTGGTACAGTAGGTTGCCGCCCCGCCTGGGTAGCTACACCACTGCCTAAGCCCAAGCCAAAAAAAGATAAAAAAACAAAAAAATATTTTTTCGCTATCGTGAGTCGAACCCACTACCTCTGGCATTGCAAGCTAAAGCGCTGCCGCTGAGCCAAGCTGCCGACATAGTCACAGCGCTGAAACGTCCTATACAATCCTAATGCGCGCGCAGTGTTACACAACACGGTGTCTGCTTGCTGAAACAGGCAAGTTGCGTGTGTTTGTGTTGGCAGCACAGCACACAACAAGAAACTTAGATGGTGTGAAGAAATAGTCGCAAATGGGGGGGGAAGACCCAAAATCAGGAAAGTCACTTTTTGAGGTAGAAAATTTGACCTATTTTTACCCCTTTTTGGAAAAAATTCTTCATAAAAAGGGTATTTTGGCGACTTTTGAGAACATTGACCTGAAAATCACACATTTTAGGCCTAAAAATGCCCATTTTAGGCCTTAAAATGGCCATTTTAGGCAAAATACCCTTTTTATGGAGAATTTTTTCCAAAAGGAGCAAAAAATCGGTCAAATTTTCGACCTCAAAAAGTGACTTTTTCCTGGATTTGGGTCTTTCCTCCCCCTTCCCCCCAGGGAGGTACACTAACCGCCGCACGGAAAAATTGGTAGGCACGCTAACCGCCGCGCCGGACCAGGAACTACACTGGTTGGAGGTGGGGGTTTGGGGGTAGCCCCCCACAGTACAGTGGAGGTATCCCCCTCTCCTGGTACAATATGTATCCCCCCCGATGTTTGGCATGGTACAGTAGGTTATACTTGCGTATTTTTCCGCAAAATATATTTTTGGAAAAGAAACCGTTTTTTTTCCGGAAAAAAAACCGTTTTTTTCCAAATATTTTTCCAGTACTTAAAGAGGGAGTCCAGGCAGTAAGGTCCGGTCACCAAACTTGCTGAAAACTTCAGATCCGTGTGTCGCAATTCATGTGAATATAATGCAGTTTATATGAAATCGCTAGCCTCAGTATCGACCGAGAACGATATCGTTAAAGGTACCAACCCAGGAGTATAAAATATTCCGGACCAGCTGCCCAAAAACGACATTCATAACGTGTAAAGATAGGGCAGCAATCTCTTTTTATTCGCTGGGTTACGGTAGCACAGCCCAAACCAGCGTGGTCATCAAGCGTTTTGTTCCCCAAATGTTGGTGCGCTTATCTTCTGATGGTGAGTTGGCACTGCGTTGGCACGTGTGAAACATTTTTCTACCCAGTGCAGTTCTGAAACTACCGTAACCCAGCGAATAAAAAGAGATTGGTGACGTATCTTCACACGCTATAAATGTCGTTTTTGGGCAGCTGGTCCGAAATTTATTTTGTTCCCGAGTTAGTACCTTTGACGACGCTGTTCTCGGTCGATACCGCTTCAATTAAAGTTCTGTAAATGGAATTGTGTTGAGATTAATGTCGACTATAACCTGTGAAAAGTTGAACAAGTTTGGCGCAGTGACCCCACTGCCTGGACCCCCGCTTTAAGGATACCCATGGTCCAAAAACGCCTATTTTGGAGGAAATTTTGTCGGGCAGTGGTCTGAAACAGGCTAAAAATGCGCTTGGAGATTAAAAAGTGCTCATTTTGAACTGTTTAGGGCCGATTTACAGTGGTTCTGACAACATCATTTCGCGATCTTAGAAAATTTCTCAAAAATTTTTGGAAAAAAAACCGTTTTTTTCCAAAAGTTGCCACTTGGAAAAATTTCCGGAAAAATAAAAACGTATTTTTCCAGGCCTCGGAAAAAAACGGTTTTTTTTCGGTTTTTTTTTCGGAAAAAAAACGGTTTTTTTTCCAGCCCGCAAGTATACAGTAGGTATATCCCCCCGATTTTCACCCCGGTGCCCGGTACAGTAGGTATTCCCCCGATTTTGCCCCAATAGGTAAACCCCCCCCGCTCCAACGCTGCTGTACAGTGTGACATGCCCCAGAAAAGGTGAGCCTCTGCAGAGCGACCTGGTATGAAACCGAATTGGGATGGGGATAATAAATTAAGTTTTAAAAGATGGGCCGTGATGTTTTTTTATTCGCAGTTTGTAACCGAGTTCTTTTTCCAAATTTTTCGAACTCGTTTAGATTATTCTGCCGATGCCGAAGCAAATTTTCCTAAGTTTTGCGGGGTTCTAATTTGTTTTCTGTTTCCTCAATTGCGAAAGTCGCTTTCCTTTGCACAAAAAACTGGTCTCTCTCGACACCTGGAGCTGGAGTCAGTCGTCCTCACTCAGTTCTTGCACGCGTCGGGATGAAGCATATTGCCTTCCTCCAAAATTTCCTCCAATGCCCAAGACCACCCCCTCGGGGCCAAAAAAAAAATTCTTTCTCCCAAAAACCCCCAAAAAAAAAAAAAAAAAACACAAAAAAAAAAAAAAACCCCCCACATGTGAGCTCCTCTTCTGCCATTTTCAGTTTTTAATGTTTGTTTTTCAGAATTCCGAGTTTATATTTGCAATTTATTCACAAGCGCTACGAATTATACGCATTCGGCAGACATCCGACCTGTCGGATTTGCGCACGCAAGTCGTTTGCAGCTGTTGGTGATTGTCTGACTGATCGGCACGTGTGTATTGGCAGCAACGTGGTCGCACATATTGTGAGCTTCTAATTCGCCACATCGTCTGTATTCAGTTTGATCATTCACTTATAATTCGATCGATCACTCGCGTTTATCGATTAATTGATACGCCATGGCGCAAGGCATCAAGTACATTGTCGGACAACGTTAGTGCAGATTGCTTTTCTTGAGTTTAGCCGGTGAAGCGTGCCGAACCGCGCATTTGCGTGAAATGCTCCGCTCAAAGAAGTTTGTATGTCTAATTTTGATTTGGTTCTTTGTGCAAGTGAGTCAAACAAAGCCGAACGCCAAGTGTATGCGTGTCAAGTGCCAACAATCATCAAAGGCCCAGCGAGTTCACGTTCACAACAGTGTGAGACATCGTCGCTGTTTGTTTTGTGAATTACAACATTTCTGGCTGTTGGGGAAAAGGCAGCCTATGCCTATGTCGAAGTGTAGGCCGGAGCCGAAGCCCTGCCATGTGCCCAAGCCTAAACCTATGCCCAGGCCCAAGTTCGTTGATTGAAAATACTCGCGCGCGACGGTGTTCTCGGACCATATTTGCCTCTGCCTCTCTGAGGGAGCCTTACGTAAAACTAGGAAGAAATAGGAAACGTTCCTACTTCTGTCTCAAATTTTCTTAAAAAAATTTTTAACACGTAAATTTCGTGTGCGGCATCTCATTTGGTTCAAAATTCGTATCACCAACAGACGTATATCTTGTCCATCTATTGTTGCGGCCAGAGGCTGCTTCTGTTCATCATGCCTTGTTTATGTTTATGGCTGTGGTCAATCCATGCAAATGGCATGGCACGGCTTTGCGCGAATGAAGGCAATAAAAAGTGTTCGCACTCTTGTTTTCCATAAAATCTACTCCAGTGCTGTTCCGCATTTTTCGTTTGCAAAGAACTTGAAGTGTTGCGAAATTTTTCCCACAATGCGACCCACTTTGCTCAGACGAATGTGGTGTTTAATTTGTGTTTGTTGGGAAACGTGATTCCGCGGGGTACGAGGCAGAAGTGCGGTCCATTATAAATTTTTCCCAATAACATGTTTTGGGTGAGCAACAGCATCTAAAACGATGGAGAGAGAGACCGTTCCATTCTCTGGTCGCATCCCTGTTTTTCTGCAATGTTAGCTGAGCTGCGGTAGGGGACAGGAGATTGTTCCAGTGGAGAAAAAACGAAACGAACGAACAAACGAGCAAACGGCTGCCATACCAGAGAGACTGCACCAGCACACAATAAGCTGCACATGCTAGCCAGCTAGCTGGGTGTGCCCGCATGTTTGGGGTGCACGTTTGATGTAGTTTTGGCCTGCCGGGCCTGCTGAGAATAGTATTCTCGTGCACATATGCAGTACAGTACATATGTGGTACCGTCTATCTATGTGCCTTAGCTGGTTGCAGTAGCTCACCACAGTACGGGGGATGGGGACGGACTCTCGCGTGCGGGCGCAAGTAAGCACGCGTTTTCGATTAGATTTTTGGTCTGAACTAGCCGGCTGGCGGGCATGTGCATGACATGACGTAGATGCGCGTGAGTTTCGGACTTGCGCGCGCGTTACGCTCCGTGACTTTGTTGTTCTGTCTGTTCTCTGTGTGCGCATGCGCGTTTTCATGCTTTCGCGCGCGGGCGCACCAATGCTCACATTTGTGTGCTCAGGCTGACGAAACTGCGGCTTTAACCCAATGTCACGCGCTAGTATGACGCTGGTCTATGTTTAGGCCGCTAGCTGGCACAAATACCCGCTACTTTCACTACTGGTTTGAGGCAGCTAGCTTGTGAAGAGAGGGCACAGCAGAGCACTCCGTGATCATGCATTGTGGGACTGCGTGTATGTGTGTGGCTGCATGTCTGTGACTGACTGAGCGTGACTCCTTGGTATACATGCATGTGAACTGAGACTGATAGTCTCTCAGTCACTTGGACCATGGATGGCTGGTGTTAGTAACGTAATGTTGCTGGGAGGGAGGGTGCTCCTTTCCGACTGAGTTTGACTTTTGCGCGGCCAGTGCGCTAACTAACTGGGTGACTAATTTTTGTGTTTGTCTGTCTCTGTCCCAGAAAGGCATCACAAACGAGCAGTGTTTTTCATTTTCGACTTTATTGTCAAGTCGATGCGGCGTGCTTTGAGTTTTGTCGCCGGAGATGGAACTGTGTGGTCTTGCTGCAACCGCATTGTCTTTCGAGCTGCTTTGACTTTTGATCAGCGACTGACTCTGCCTCCGGGGGACAGTAAATGACGTCGAAAGTTGCTGCTTCGCGCAAAGATTACTGCCAAGTTGGAACGCACAATTTTGTTTGGAAACCGTTGCTGGCTGTTTGTTGGGACACAGGTGTTTATGTGAACATGGAACTACGGGATTAGGTCACTTTTGTCATTATAAAGAATTCCTGGCATAAAGAATTTAAAACGTGAATATCAATAACACTTGACGGAAATAACAAATGATGTTGCAACAAAGTGCAGAATGCAGAAAAATAACATAATGAATGTCAACTGTTGTAACTCCGTCTTCCAATTTCAGGCATTTTGAACGATGTGATTCGTCCACTGAAGAAGCCGGACAAGCAGGGCTCATGGAACGTACTGATTGTGGACCGCGGCTCGATGCGGATGATATCGGCGTGTTGCAAAATGCACGACATCATGGAAGAGGGCATCACCAGTGAGTTGGCTGCCTGGTGTTTCACCGATTATTTGGGTTTGCTTTTGGGGACGTTCTGTTTTTACGCCATGAATTGGTATTTTATGTATCAAACGAGACGACTTCGTAAACTCCACACCCGGTCTTTTCATTATGCTTCTTTCACTTAGTCTTCTTGTTTATGTATTATCGAGTTGGTGTCGACGCATAACGAGTCCAAGTGTAAATGTTTCGCAAATGCTACAAATCGCATCAATTAATTTTTGGAACAGTGTTTTCGGTACACTGAGTGCACACAATTATCGCAAAACAATTTACGATAGACCATTAAGCGGAACAGGATTATTCAGTGTTTGTGAACAAGTCATTTTGCGTCAAACGGCCGGAGATTGTATATTTGTTTCAGTCGTCGAGGATCTGAACAAAGCGCGCGAGCCACTGCCAACGCTGGACGCCATCTATCTGATCGCACCGGTGATGGAATCGATCAATAAATTGATTGACGATTTCACCACCAAACGATTGTACAAATGCGCACACGTGTTTTTCACTGAAGGTTAGTCTCATGTCGTCGAGGTCGAGTTCAGTGTGTTTTTGACCTAAAACGTGGTGTTCGATCAAGTCTTGCTCACGCGATTGTCTTTCTAAGGGATGTTTCGCGATTCACTCATCCTGACATTAAATTTGACGGCCGTGATTTTTCTGATAGCGCCTTCGAATTCAGTATCTTGGTACCATGGATGTGGTCACCACATCGGCAAATCTCGAAAGTGGTCTGTTGTCATGTGACCAGACAAGGCGCCGCTTGACCGTTTGATAGGGGCTTCTTCTTTTTTTCCATTTTTATTCGCCAAAATTTATTGGCTAACTAACTGTAGTTGATATCTTTCAGTGTGCAGCGATCAAAACTTCACAATTCTGACGAGGAGTCGAGCGGCCAAGTACATCAAGACGCTCAAGGAAATTAACGTCGCTTTCACGCCATACGAATCGCAGGTTGGCATAAGCTACTATAAAAAATTGAATACCAGCGGTCAATTTCTTTTGTTTTCTTCGTAATCTGTTGTTTTTATTTGCGTTGTATATTGTGACCCAGATAATTAGCTATTTTTTGTAAACACCTCGAGGAAACTTCGAGCGTCTCACTTTCTTTTGAGTGAGGTTCTTTGTCCAAATAGACTAAATTATACAAGAAACTATTTCCCCAGCTATGTGCAAGTGAACAGCTTTTACGAATCATGAAAAGCAACTTTTGCGCCTGGCTGTGCAAAAAATAGATAAAATGATTGCAGATCTACACATTGGACAACGACGAGTGCTTCAACTTCTTTTACAACCCGCAGAAACAGGGTGAGCTGACGAAGAAAATGGAAGAGATTGCTGAGCAGATAGCGACTGTGTGTGCGACACTCGGAGAATACCCGTCCATCAGATACCGCACGTTAGTTGTTGTGTTGAGGTCATCATGTTGACTTGTCATTTTGATCGGTTTGGTCTCGGAATACCGATTCGAACCGACCTCGAACCCGCAAGTCGGAGACGTTGCTTGCCCACAAACTTGCCACAGCTGAAAAATAGTAAACGTTTTCTCCAGCTCATTGCCCCAGTCATTGAAATTGCCAGTGAACTGCTCATTATGCTAATGTACTCCACAAACTTTGCTGTGTGCTGCATTGTCTGTGCATATTGGTCCTTTCTCAATGTTGTTTGTGATGATGCAACAGCCAATTAGCTTAAGAAAGCAACCAGAAATAAATTTGTTGAACTCGAATAGTCTGATTTCAGTGCACCAACAGGCGAAAGTAACAAAAGCATGCTGGAGCGGTTGGATAACCTGGACAATTTTGAGTTTGAATTGCCCACCATAAACAGCATGACCGGGAAAAAATCAAATACCCCCGATGGACCAACTTTGTACGTCATTTGTAGCCTGAAATGCAGTCAACTAACTTTTGAACACATCGGGGTCTCTATGTCTACATTACTCTACTCATTCATGCTTATGCTCACCTGCTATTGCCACCGGCTTGCGTTTTGTTACCCCGCCCCTACCCACTGTATCATTTTATTATCTGCTCCTGCGGAATATGTTCCATCTGTTTTTCAGGTTCAGGTGGCTCCGAATTATTTTGGTTCATTTTTCCAATTTTCATCAATACTTTATCAAAAGGTCTAATTTTTTTCAGCGATTTCGAGCGCAACGTCGAGCTCGCGCATTTGGTGCAACAGAAACTGGACGGACATCGCGCTGATGACCCGACGATGGGGGAGGGTGCTGATAAAGTGCGCTTTTGGGCTTGAGTGTTTGTGTATTTTGATCGATGTGATAAGGGGTCTGGGAAATGCACAGCGAGAGATCGCCAGTCAGCGACGTGGGTTTCGGATTTTGTATTGGACGTTAGGTTCCTTGCCAGACCCTTGTCTGACCGTGTTTGCATAAACGAGCATTGAGTCCTTGTGCTGGGACGAGCATCATTCCGCTGTGAAACAATAATGTAACAGCAGCGAGTTTTGCCTGTTTCACAGACGGGCGAAACAACTCAGTCGAATAGGATGTCATTTCCTCATGAGAGAAGCGCATTTTAAGCTCAGGCTGCAGGTCATGGCCGGAAGTGAGCCTGACTTTGCGTGGATTAACGCGAAGGGCCTAACCATTACTGAAAACGGGCAGTCTCGCCACCCTCAACTCACGAACATGCAAATTGTCAGGCGCGCTCTCAACTGCTGATTCTCGACCGTGGATTCGACGGCATTTCGCCGCTGCTGCACGAACTGACGTTCCAGGCGATGGTCTATGATCTGTTGGGCATCGATAATGATGTTTACAAGTGAGATTATGTCGTATTTTGTCATTTGATGAAGCAAATAAATGATTATTTTGTCGAGCTTTTATTGTGTTTGTCCGTTTTGCGCGCAGATACGAAACGAACGAGGGCGTTGAGAAGGAAGTGCTGCTGGATGAGAATGACGATGTTTGGACGGCACTGCGACACAAACACATCGCCATTGTGTCAACGTGCGTTGGATTTTTATTTGTATTTTGGTGATTTTGAAAAAATTATATTGTTAAGCAAATTGTGAAATAGCTTCTTATGGTAAACAACATTGGGTCCCGCCCGATTAATCCACTGCATAGAATATGTGCCACATTACGACACAACGATACAAATAAGTCACGTTTTGCATTGCAGCGAAGTGACGAAGGGTCTGAAGAAGTTCATGGAAGGCAAGAAGGGCATGGCCGGCAACACCATCAAGGATCTGTCAGCGTTGATCAAGAAGATGCCTCAATACCAGAAGGATCTGAACAAATACAGCACGCAGTTGCATCTGGCTGAGGACTGCATGAAGGCCTATCAGGGTGGCATCGATAAACTGTGCAAAGTCGAACAGGTCAGAGTCATGTTTTGGTTGCTAATTTGTAGTGATAGGGTTGTGTGAGAATGAATCGGTCTTGATCACGGGATTTATTTAAAAGTTCCTCACTGACACATGCAAATATCTTTTACGCTGGTTGAAGTCTAATTTCTAAAATTATTTGGATGCGGGTGAATAACCACAAAACGTTTTGTGGCGATATTAGGTCTTATCAATGTGTTTCCTTTGAGTTGTCAATCATTCGAGCGTTTATCAAGCGCTGAGCTGGAATAATCAAACAAGAAAACAATTTCATTTGGTCAATGTTTTCCAAACGCCTCTCCTTTGCAATTCAGGATCTGGCGATGGGCGTGGATGCGGACGGAGAGAAGGTGAAAGACCCGATGCGCACAATGACACCGTTGTTGATCGACCCGAGTGTGCGCAATGAGGACAGACTCAGAATTATTTTGTTATACATTCTATCCAAGAATGGTGGGTGGTTTTCGTTGGGTGTTTATTGTTTTGACCACGTTAGGAAAGGTGAAGGAAAACGAGCGGCATTGGCATTGCTGTTCCAGGTGTGACCGAGGAGAATCTGAGCAAACTGCTACAGCACGCCAACATCCCGTTGTCGGACAAGTCCACCATCACAAATTTGTCCTATCTCGGATTCAATGTCGTCACTGATGTGAGTGATTGTGAAGATTTTTTGATGAGTTTCAGTAAGAATTATGCCATCTGATTTTCATCTAGCAACAACGCAAACGTATCTGGCAACCGAATCGCAAAGAACGAGTGAACGAACAGACCTATCAGACGTCGCGCTGGACTCCGGTGCTGAAAGATGTGATGGAGGTTGGTTGATCTTTTTGTGCAAATTTTGTTTGTTCTATTTATGTTTTTGTTAGAAATTTGACGGTCAGACAGTTTTCTTTCGCAGGACGCGTGCGATATGAAGCTTGACGAGAAACATTTTCCATTTCTGGGCGGCAAACCCCAGACGACCGGCACACGTGCGCCCACCAGGTGGGATGGGAATGATTTTGTTTCATGACTTACTATAATGAATTGCGATCAAGTTTTTTCTCTTTTGTTGGAATTATATTTTGCCAAACTTGTTCTTGCGATTTATTGTTGTGGTGAGCCTCAGCCCATATCATACTTGGTGATCGGATTGCCTCTGTCCCGGTTGTTTAGTATCCACACAACATGACTCCAAAAATGGTCACGCACGACGACCATGATTAATCCGATTCTTTTCAATTTTCATGCATTTCAATTCACAATTTTATTTCAAGTTTGAACATGCAGTTTGCGACCATTTCTGGAATACGTCTGTTCGTTAAAAACCAAACCTTAGCAATCCAATCAGAATGCATGCATCAACATTTGTAGTGCTCGCTACGGCGCCTGGCACAAGGACCGTGGTGGTGCACAACAACAGCGATCGGGGCCGCGATTGATTGTGTTCATTGTGGGCGGAGTCACGTTGGCCGAGGTGCGATCTGCCTATGAGGTCACACAGGCGAAGAAACCGTGGGAGGTCATTCTCGGTGGGTTGCTACTTACAGGGTGGATTGGTGATGTACTTGAAACTGTGGCCGGCATGCACTTTGCTAACAGGTCTTTGCAGGTCGGGCTCTCACATGGTGATTTTGAATATCTAATTCTGTGGATTTCGACAGTTGTCTCGACCTTGCCAGCCAGCAGAGTGAATACTGACCAGTGTGTCCAACATGGAACTAAGGGGTACAGCATTAATGAGCCATATTCCGGGGCATTTTTAGATTTCCTATGTGCCATGTGGTTCCTGAATCCCGAAGATGGGTGGTACAAATTTGCACCATGTATATAGTATATCACGAATTTGAACACTCTGACGTCCGTTTTCACTGTCACCAATTATTTCTCAGGCGGCGATCAGATAATCGTTCCCGAGAAATTCCTTGACAAACTGCGCAAACTGACTGAGGAAGCGGAGGACGATTCTGACTCGGACGCCGAAAATTGAATGCAATGTAAGAGGAAAATTGGACTTTTTTCGTCTAATTCATTCGTCGTGCTCTGAAAAGTCCGTGTGTATTGCATAAATAGTGCTCTATTTTACATGCTGTTATGAAGCTTCTGTAAAATTTTCTTTTGTTCTAGCGTGCCAAGGCATTTGTGAAATACTAAGTAGTGGAGCCCAAATCGTCTATGATGTAAATGACAGATCCAACGCAACATTAATCAAGCACTTATAAGATATGCACATGTTACCATTCATACCAGAACTTGTGAAAGATGCGCTTTGAGAAGACGTTACTTTCAGTATTCGACAAGCTTCAATTTTTCCACAAGATAGTCCCACTTTTGTGGCGTATGGATTACTCGCTTACTGTACATTGTTTTGTTATTGTGATCTGTTGATGACATTCCTCCGCTACTGTTTTCTTCTTTTATTCTACAATGTTTTTTTCTGCTTTTATGTGCAATAGATCTACATGTCACATCAGCTGAACCATGTTTCCATTTCTCTCAACTGTAAGAATACACATAAAACTGCTGCAATATTTTCAAAACGGTCAGATGGTACCGTACCTTGTGTGTGCTGTTTCGCATAATCTCAACGCAAGGGAGTGGATTGAAAGACTTATCAATTGGTTAACCGATGTTTGCAACACTAACTGATCTTGTTTACTCAATTTCCAATCTAGTCAGTTCAACAACTGTTCTGTTTGCACTTCGATAATGTTTCATGCCGTATATGTGTTGGTCTTGGTGTTTGTGATTCAATACACTATTCCGATTAGTTTGTTGCATTGTGATGTCTTTATGTTATTTGGTTGGTCAAATCCGTCCCATTATATGATTTTCCCATTATATCTGGGCCATGTAGCTCTATATTTGATTAAAACAGTACCATGTATCACTGACTATAATTTATGTCGACTGGCTTATTCCCTTATAAACTAACCTATGTAGACGTGGTGTTAAATACTGTACATTCCGTACCTTTGCATGGCTCGTCAAAATTGCAGCTGAATTACTGATTTCAAACTTACCGTTTTGACGCACCATGCTTTTCTTTGTTTCTAATTTATTTCATACCTGGTTTAAAATACGGAGTTTGTTTTGTGGTTGTGTTTATCCTTATTATACACATTGTTAGCCATCATGTTTATTCGTGGTCTGTTATATATAAATGTTATGTCTATTATTCTCTATTATTTTCTATATTCGAATAAAAGCTCTTGTATTCTATAGCTCGTGGCAAGTTGATGTTTATCTTCTGGTCCGGTATTGTCTTTGACTGTGACGATTTGTGGCATGCGGGGCTTTATTTACAGGAATTCGAAGCAAATCAGAACAAACGCATGGTACAATTCCTTGGTCACCGGGACTAATCACGTCCATCATGTGAAAAAAATATTGACATAGAACGGCAACGATACACACGTGCGGCATAGATCTTGAGTGGTTTTCAGTTCGTCACAATCGCGCGTCATTCTTTCGGAAACTGGCGACGGTTTTTGTCACGTAAATTGTCCTCTGCTTGTGACAACGGTTCAATATCAGCCTTGTCTGTATCGGATCCAGAAGGTTGTGCGTCTGTTGTTGCTTCGGTGTTCGATGGTGCTGTGGTGGTCTCGTTCTCCGGTGCGACTGAAATTGGCATGGATTTTGCTGAATGTGCATGCAACAACAGCGACGGTATGCGCTTTGCTGGAATCGTCGTCGAGTTTGACAAACCTCAACCATCTGCCTTGTGTGTCCTTGCATAACGCGTGTGAGTGTGCTCCACAGATATAGGCAATCCGCCAGATCATGACACTCAACACACACGGGCTGCACGCTATATAGGCAAACTACGCCAACACGAGCCCGATTTCGCAGCTGGCAGAATAGTGAAACATTCATACGTGGCTGCTGATTTGGGAAATGTTGCACGTTGAAGAATACGAAGTGGAGCATGATGATTTTCTCTTTCTATTCGTTTTGAACACACACCACCTTCGAAATCGGGCTCGTGTTGGTGTAGTTTGCCTTTACATTACTATCGTCAATGAGTGCATCTATTCTCTGTAGTTATCTTTTGAAACATCCCCAAATTTTGCAACAATGCGGAAAAGCATATAATATGTAAAGGCAGTCTACCGGAGGTTGTCACTCAGCCCCCGAATACCGTAACCCACTGCAAGCAAGATCGTTGCGAGACCCATGCTGATCGCTGCTTATCGACACGTGTATTAGCGGCAGCAAGCTGGAAATTGTCATCATGCGCGTCGATCCCCAAAACTTCGAAATGTTGGTTGGTGTTGGCGCTAACACGCAAAACATAGATAAAAAACAAAATGGTCTCGACACGATCCTTGCAGATCAAAATTACGGTGGGTTACGGTATTCGGGGGCTGAGTGACAACCTCCCGTAGACTGCCTTTACATTGACGTTTTCAATGGCAAAACTTCGGGTTTCAAGAAGCTGCGCTTCTGACTGAACTGTTGAAGTGCATCAGAGTGAGAATCCTGCGATTTAGGAGTCCTTTTTCCTTCCATCAGGGGCCAAATGGACCAAAGGGATACATGGCCCCTTTGCCCTGCCTGGATCCGCCCTTGAAATACGCACCTTTGTTGTCTGGTTGCAGCAGAATTAGTGGAGCGCCCATTGAACCCAGGCGAGAACAAAAACAAGAAGTTTGAGCAAAAAAAATTGGATTGCAGCTTATGCAAATACTATAGCGTTTCCTTTTTATGCAAGTCAAAGGAAACAAGCTACCCCACGTTATAACTCAACTCCAGTTTGGGGTCGAGATTTCAGAAACCAATGAAAGAGATTAAGAATGTGTCCTTGTTAATCCAAGCACGACACTAGCAGCAAACATGGTGAAATGTTTCATTGACATGCTGGCAGCGCAAACGCACAAAGCTCACAGCGAGCGTGTGAAACATTGTTGTTGTTAGATTCCACAGGCAAACTTTGACACGTTTTTGCCAGCTGCGTAATTGAATCGAAATTGTAATCTCGACCTCAACTAGAAGTTCAGTTGTAACACGGGCCCGCGTGTTTCCTTGGACCAAGAAAAACAGGAAACACTATTATACTTACTGATACAGAAACTCACGGACATGAACGAGAAGACTGGTTTACCGAACAAATAGAGTTGGCTGTTGTGATTTGCAGATCCGTTTTGGAGCAAGTCACCTGTCACCTGTCAGAATCGGCTAACAACAATGATAAGGATTCAATGTATACCTTTAGGTGCCTTGAGGGCACTCCTTTGCGTGATGCCAGTGACACGTAACGCCTGACAGCTCAGGTGATCGGGGCCAATGGTCAGAGACGAAATCCCTGGCAAACACCACAAAATGCCACATGCTCCAAGAGGCTAGTCCCATTGAAACGTAAGGCAAGTGACGTGCACAAGACAGTGATTTCGTCTCTGACGATTGGCCCCGATCACCTGTAAGCTGTCAGATGTTACGGGCCGAACAGCAACGTGAACTATACAAAGGCGTGCCCTCACCTCATAACACCTTATCGTCTGATTAGTAACATTGGTATTTTTGCAGCGATGCAGCACTCAAGGCAACCCAGTCATCGATGTATACCTTGTTTTATACAAAACACGGTGATGCACACACAATGGTTGCAAGTGCAACAACTGAAGATGTGAATGGGTATACAGCACTGGGGCAATGTCCTAGCGTATTCGTATACATTACATACATCTTGGCGGAATCGGAACATGTTCACTGTGGTGGTCGAAATCGAAACAAAGATGGTTGTTGTCAACAAATTATAGCAAAAGGGATGGAATGTGTATTAATTAGTCTAAGAATTAAGAAAAGGAGAAAGCCGTAATCATAAATCTTGGTGCAGGCCCATTCTATCAAATCGTGGGTCAGCATGTCTGGGATCAGTGTGGGAGCATCCCATACTTGGTGGCAGTGGTAAAAAAGCTTCGTCTCAAATTTTAAATTTTTTAATTATTTCAAAAATTGAGAATTTCTCGATTTTTTGCTCTTTTGCTATTTTTGCATAGAAATTGCTACTATTTTCACTTCACCTGACACTACCATTGCTGTTTCACGTACCACAATCGTTGTTTTGTGGCATCAGTGCACACACTCTCCTGTGATCCCACACCGTCACACGTACAAAGATTCACACGACTCGGTTTACCGCTTTAACTTCACCCAAATGTTCCGTCCCGAGTATCAGAAAGTCATACAACGACACCCACTCCCGCCCCACCACCTGGAGAAGAGCACAGGTGTGCACCTGACTACGGCTGGTACTCATTAACCGTTGGATAGCATTGGTTTCGTGTCAATCGTGAGCGCTATTCTGCATACTGTACTTCATTATCAAAGCGCGAAATTCAAGAAAAACTTTCGTGCCCTCTTCGCGCGAAATTGAAAATGGGTCTCGCGCCCGGCACGAAGCGTGAAAGCTCGAAAAAGCGCAAAAATTTCAGGCGCGAGCCCATCAGTAGTCACCAATGCTTTTTTAGCACTACTTAAACAAAAAGCACAATTTTTTTATTCAAATTTTTGCATTCAACCCCAAGAATTTTTTTATTTAAATTTAACCACTGCTTGATAGTCGATTATCTCATTAGGGCTGATTCCGATTAGTATGGTCGGGATGTGGTGCAACTCGATGACTTGAGCCCTGCCTATTCCTATTCAGATTTGCCAGCCTTTCGGCTAGCCTCTGTTTTCTCAATGCCTCCTGTTGTTGTGCGCTCAGTTGACCACCGACAGAAGACTGTCTGTTGCTTGTGACCCGCCTTGGTGGTCCAACGTCCAGCCGGGTGGGTTGCACTGAAACAGGGGGTGTTCGTGTCCACCCTCTTTATAGTCACATGATCGACTGGACTCGGTGACTAAGATTGGAACGAACTGGCCGATTAATGGCTGGCATGTAGTAAATATCGTCTGAACATGATCCCATCCCAATAACGGGGTAAAGACGCACAAAAAACCAAAAACACACTGACAAAAGCATATTGGAACGGAATCCCAGTAATGTAACCTTTTATGCACACACACACACATGGAGAGGAAAGCAACATTTACACCGCAATATGCTCATGACAGGTGCCCTTCTTAATGAAATTAAATCGCACAAAGGGATGAAACACGGACAACACACAATTGAAGCTTGATTGGACACATTTTTACGACGGTGTATCACGACCTAGCCATTGTTTGGTGTACCTGTGATATTTGTGACCGGTGGACTCGTTGTGGTTTGCGCTGCGTTGGTGGTGGGCTGCGATTGAGTTACTGGTGCAGCGGTTGTTGTTGTTGTTGTTGTGGGAGCAAGTGTTGTTGTTGTTATTGGCGTTGTTGTGGTTGTGGTTGCTGTGGTAGTAGTTGTCGTAGTCGTAGATGTTGTTGTAGTTGGTCCAGTTGTGCATTCTGGAAAAATTGTCGGACAAATTAAAGCAAAAAATTTCTAGATTTAAACTATGAAACACATCTAAAAAATAATTCCCATTTTCGATGCAAACTCACTTCTGCAACAATGCGCGAATTTCTCCTGTTTCACGCAGGTCGATTCCTTCTCCCGGCAAAAGTTGTCATTGCACTCTTTGCCCAACAGAACCAAATTGAACCCGCTGTCCCTGAAGCGTTCCGGATCGACGTTGCCCTCACAGTTGCACTTGGGGTTGTAGTTGCGGTGGTAGAGCTCTGAATAACGGACGATTCGCTTGAAATGCAGTCTTATTCTCGTTTTCGACGTGCGTGTCACGGTGTTTACAAAACGAACTGACGACTGCTGATGCACAGATATTTTCAGAATGGTTTGGTGGCCAAGCCAAATAAAGTTCAACAAGCACAGGAAAAGATACACTCACGTTCAATTTTCGTGTCGCAACAGTGCCCAACCCATGGCCCGGTCCGACACTGGTAACCGGGCGGACAGACCTTGACTGCTTCGCCCTTCACGGAGCAGACCCTGTACTTATGGGTTTCGGGATCAATATACAGACCTGATTCGCCAGAACAACTGCCGGAACCCGTCACTGAAATCAAAGAAGAGGTTGTTATATGGGTATGCTCCAATCTGCCTGATCAGCGAAAATGTACCGTGTTGAAGTCTGATGTGGTGTGAATTTTAAACTGGAGAGGTTCAATGTTTGATACACACTGTCTAGGAAAATGGGACGAAATGCAGAACAGCTCAAAGAACAAATCAGCGAAAATATTTAAAACGTATCACATCGAATCACAAATTTGCTAATTAACTAAGGATTTGATTCAGAAGTCCTTGGGAAAACGAATTCATAGAAAGCTTGACTGGAGCGATTGGCTTTTGACAAAATTTGTGGATCAAAACTCACTCGGTTTGCAGGCCAGAGAGCAGGAGCCCCACGATCTGAAGAAGTTTTTGCCGCCGTCCGTAATATGATCGGGCGGACAGAGCATAACGCCGAATGCCAAACATTCCCTCTCGGCAGAGTCAAAGTGCCAGTAAAGATGCTTCTCTGGGTTGGCACAACTTGGCGTGGGGAGGGTGGGCCGCTTGTCCGAGCAACGGTAGTCGGCTGTTATTGAACAACAAAGATCTTTGCTGGGTTTGATTTAAGCTCAGGTTCACAACTCGGATTTGTCCAAGCATGGGTCCTGGCTTAGACTTAAACCAGACACAGACAATCATACTTCAAAGATTGCCATAACTCGACGCGTGTGACTTTCAAATGAGATACATTTTCCATCACACTATTTATACTGAGTAAATAGTGTGATGGAACTTAACTCAATTTGCAACCTCGATATCACCTTAAAAACAACTTACCGCATGCCCAAGGTATGACCAGTAAGATTAACCAACGATCCAAATGCGTGCTCATTAACATGTTGAAAGTTAGAAACTGTTTTTATTCTGCCGATAAATTTGTATTTCTGGGACTGAGTGCTGTTTGTTCCTGACTCAACCACTCTTTTATATTGCGTGTTTTTATTTGGCAATAATAGTGAAATTGCGAAATAATCAAGGTTTGTACTTGCGTCACATACTGCTCGCACGGCCGAGTATTGATTTTCTTACAAAATTTTTGTTGTTTACAATATTTTTGCACAACACACAGTGCGCGCACAAACGCAATTATAATCAGACAAACCCTAACCTTTGCTTGCAATGCATTTGCGTTACAATATCACCGCTTTACTTTACCTATGTACTTACAAATTTTCTTAGAGCATAGGTCGTTTTTTGGATATGCATGCATGCACTTTGGTGGTGTCAGCGCTGGAGATCACAGAAATCCTTTTCTGGAAATTGTAAATTTGACCACAGCAAACTTTCGCTGAGGGCAGGATAGTAGATGTTTGCATTTTGCCTCTGCTTCACCATATTTATTCACATCACTGAACGCTGAGATGGATTTTCAGGTCAAATTACATTATTATATACCTGCAATTACCGCACTGAGTATTTCAAAATAATTGATCAGCGTTGTGTGTCGTATGTATGTAGGTTACAAGCCAGGACAGAATTTTAAACGTGTTGTAAAAAATCGAACTTAATTTCACGTTTTACGTCTATGGAAGGGCACAAAGAAATCGTCAATTTTCACCCAGGGTATATAAGGTGACCGCATGATTGTTAATGAATCATTCCCCACTGCATATTGACGGTAATTTCGTAATTTCCAGCACCCAATGGTTATTTCGAAATTCTCCAAGCTCAACCACTATCCAGTGAGGTCGAGGATCAAATGACGTTCCTGCATGTGCATATATGTGTGAGAGTCACCTTATCTTTTCTCGGATATAAGTGAAGGTGAACATCTTCATTATCGTTGTCTTGTCGATACAGCCTCAAAGTCAGTTAGATTTCATATGTCCGATCCAATTACAGCAATTTGGTACTGTGCACGAACGAAAACGGAAAGCCAACGTTTCACAATTTATACATAATAAATCATAAAAGCGATACACGCTGAGTGCACTTAGCATGATTATTGAGTTTATCTACAGCAAATGACACCTGATACACAAAGTCAAGTCGTACACAAACATTCGAAGAGTGAACCTTGTCGACCTGGTACTTTTCTAAACGATAAGAGAACGTCGCTTTGAATTTCGTTTGTCTATGCTACTTGTCCAACAGCGCTGAAATCCATTTTCCATCACTATACCCAAAAGATTTTGTTTGACGCTCACAAACAGAAATGAACAGCCAATATCAGCTGCGACTGGTGCACAGTGGCCCTTACGGCTATGAAGTGCTACCGTGTGCACTGGCAGCTAACTACTCAATCACAGAGCGATGCCCAAGCCCGGGCATCATCCCCGAGGTCCTGCAAATCCTGCTGACAACCGTCAGTAATGTTTCACTAGAATTGGTCACGGTTCCAAACGACACGGAGGCGTTCACGCTGTTAGCCAACGAATCCGTGGATTTGCGTGGGTGATGTTTCAAGTTTTTAGCTTAGCTTTAGCTTTGCTCAAGGATTTACTTCCCAAGTGGATCTGCATGGAGCTCGTAAGACACAGCAGGACCGGATTGAGCTTTTCCTTGTATTGGGCTGAAAGACTGGTCCATAATGGTCCGGTCCCTAGGCGACAGATTCCTGACCGTATCTTTTCGGTATAGCGTACTTTTTTTGGTCCACAGCACTTTTGAGTTCATGTTACTTTTCGGTTCAGGTGCTTTTTTTGAACACACACTTTGCGGTCCAGGTATACCTTTCGGTACGTATACATTTTGGTCCAGGTACCATACGTTTCGGTCCCCGAACTTTTCGGTCCAGGTACTTTTAGGGTCGCACCTTGAATAACTGTACAACATGTGCAACTTGCGAATAAAACAAAAGAAGAAAAACTCGCAAGCACAAAGTTTGCACTTGCGCGTTATGTTATGGCGTCGTGTGTGTTCATTAATTTTCTAATACTTTCGCGATCAGCCGGCTGGCTAAACACGGAGGGCTTTGGGCACACAACACGTATACACATCACGGTGTCACTGTCAGTCAGATGTGGTCGATTTACGTTCCACTGATTCTCGGGCCAGTGGATCGATGTTTATAATTTGTAGCTCACGCTTCTCTTCAAACATTGAGATCGCATTGCTGCCGTTATTTTGTAATGTGTGCTAGCCTTTCAAGCGTGATGTTTCACCACAACTATTGTACTAGGTTGCAGACTGACAAAACTACAAACTGCAATGCATCAACAGCACAGCACGAAGTGCGACGTTGTATTCTGAGTCTGACTTTGCGTGTTGTTGTGCTCAAACAGGAATTCAAATATTCGGGGTGGACCGAAAAGTACCTGGACCGAAACGTACGTGAACCAAAAAGTTTGTGTACCAGAAACGTGTACCGAAACGTACTTGGGACTGGAATGTCCCTGGACTGTAAAGTGTACGGACTGAAAAGCCTCAGGACTGAAAAGTATTATGGACCGAAGAGTACTGTGGATCGAAAAGTAGGCTGAACCGAATGAGGCAACAGACATCTTTACGCTGGTCCAACGTCACATAATACGCCTATTCACAGTCAAAATTACAGTAGCACGCCTCCAGTTACGCTGATTTCCTCCATTAATTTCAGTCGGCTTTCTCGACACCAAGGACGACCACGGTAGTCGTATAGGTTTGGTGCAGCAAACCATGTTGCCGACTTTGACCAGTGTAGGCAGCGTGTTGTATTACCAACAGGTCGCCGGTGCAGCTCACACATTCAGCTCACTGAGTTTCATTCGAGTTTTCTCGCCAAAACTTTGGCTGGCCGCAATTCTGTGCTTCACTCTGGTGCACGTGTATGGTCACGTGACCAATCGACTTAATTTGAAGACCTCCGACATTTGGCAAATTAAGCAATGGACCAAAACATTCCTGACACTGCTCCTAACTGTTTATGCGTTCGATTTGTATGCAAATGGCATTCTGACTGGCTTGATGATCAAAGAGGACAGAAAGCCATTTGAAAATCTGGAAGAGCTCAGTCAACTAATCATGTCTGGCCACGTGACCGTGATGACGTGGGTGTATCTGACCGAGCAAGGCAAGGTCGTTACCGAACTAACCACCGTGTTCGAACGAAATCGAAATACGTCGTGCGTTTTACTTTTTCTTATACATATATGTGTATTTACCCGAGGTTTCAGTTTCCACAAGCCTCCTGGGCGCGTGTCGAATTTGGTTGTGTTTTACATTTGTCAGCGTGTGACTAAATCTGTACCTTTGTTCAGATTCATCGGCAGTGGCAACCCGAGTGTTTCGTTGCTGGAATCCGCCTTGAAAGCAAACCCGGTCTTGGATCTGAATCTGAATTATTCAAACGAATACGTGGCGGCAGCAATGCGCAACAACATCGTTGTCTATGACCTGCTGGAAGCGAACGAAGTATGAGGACGTTTCTGTTGTCTTGTGGACAAAACTGACATATTAGAACAGTGTGTGGGTTGCACACATGACCAGTATTCGAACAAGATCTCTTATCGAGATCAAATCTCGAACTACTTATCGAGACGGAGATCGAGATTGCGTATCGAGATCGAAATTTTTTCCATTTTTTTCGTGATTTTGCCTTTATTGACGATTATTAACTTTAACACCTCAGTTAATTGACCGCCATGCCATAGCACAAAGTTTTGACAAAGTAGGCAAGCGTGGCAAACACAACGATCACAAAACTGCCTAACATATTGTAAATATCGGGTTATCTCAAAACTTCCTCATCGAGATCTCGAAATCTTGAATCAGTTTTTTCGAGACAGAGACGAGATGGAGACCTCGAACAATTTTTCATTCGAGATCGAGATCTCCAAGCCAAAAATCCTTCAAGATCGAGACCTCGTTCGAGCACTACACACGGACACGACCCACATTATCCATTGTGTAGGCAAGTCCTGAAACCCATTGGTCAACATGAGGACAACTGTCTAGAAGAAGAACAACTGTCTAGTGTGTTCAGAAAACCATGTGTCGCATGGAGACAAGCTACGGCAGAATGTATTGGTCGCGCTTTAAATGTGACCTTCGCTTTCGTGGGACAGCAGATAAAATGATGAAGATCTGTGTCCTTATTACAGATACAAACAATACATGACATTTCCCAGTGTGTGATTCTAGTAGACCATATGAGCTTGTCCCCATCAAGTTTAGGCTTTGGTCAGATTTTAAATTCATGTTTTGCCTAAAAAGAGCCCAAGCCATTTTGCAGCAACGTCGTCGCGCCATCTGTCACACGCACATAATGACACTTGAGCCGGAGGATATGTTCAAGTACGAACAACACCTGACGTTCAGTAATCGTACCCCCGCTTGGCTGGTGAGAGAATTCGACCGAATTCAATTTCTATACGCTCACATGGTGCAAACGTTACGCTCGAAATATCGCTCGCTGTTGCAGTCAACAGGACAATTCTGTGCACTTGATGCCACGCGAACGGCTTTTAGACTGCACATCGAGCAGGTAAATACCTGGATATAGTAGATTGTCCAGTCTACCCCGTTGTACACAGTGACCATAACCATCTATACTTTGCATAAAACACCGAAAATGGTGGTCACAAGTCAGTCATCGGTTTGTGTTTGCAGGTATCGCTGGTGTTCGGATTGCTTGTGGCCGGAGCGCTCATTGGATGCATGTTGTTCATCTGTGAACGTCTGACACATTTCATTGCACAAGCAATGCACACTGCGACACATTGAGCTTATTGATATTATACCATTATGGGTACTAGATTAGCAGACATTTGATCTTGCATTTGATTTGCTTTAAACGTCCGCTGTTTACTAGCCACATCACAAACATTGAATCGACCTGATAAAATTGTTCGCATAATAACGAATCGCATTGCTCGGCTGAATTATTGGTGACCTTAAAGTATCCGGACTCGGTCCACAGAAGCCGCGATTATACGTATACATTACATATACATAAACATTTGGTCTATAATACTCAGAAGCATACGCGTTTACATAAATTGCATTGCATTTTAATCTTGAACATTCTCACGCAGTATCGATGGAAATGCTCGCAACAAAACTCCAACGCCGCGCACTCAAAATTTATGTGTGTAATCGGCTTCTGTGGACCAGGCCCAGAACTCATCACCTCTTGTGCATCGAGTCCAACGTACTAGTATGGGCAATCCATCGGCTCATGGCACTTTTTATACACACAGTGCGCATGCAGCAGCACGCTATTTTCTAAACAAACTGTACACTTTGAGCGAGTGACATACATTAATGACCACGTTTTAATTTATCCGGTTTTCATTTGCTGCTTGCCATAACACTTTTCTGCACTGTTGCAAAATTTGGGGATGTTTCTTCAACGGATAACTGCAGAGAATGGATGCATTCATTGACGGCAGTAATGCAGCGTGTGCGTGCTAGTGCCATGAGCTGGCGGATTGCCTATACTTGCCGAGCCAATTTTTGACCGCCATCCCTTTTTGTCGAGGGCGGCCCAGGTGACCTTCGGCCCATCAGGCAAAACGTTGCGTTCGGGATCCATTGGAGCTATAAAGGACGGATGTACCATACTACTACCGTAGCCCGGTGCTATTTTAGTTAGCAGCACCAAGTGGACAGGCCCATGCACCAATCCTAATTAATTCGATGTTTCAATTTTAGACGTCCCGACTTCGTCCCGACTTACAACGGGAACGGGTCACCACACAATAAAAAACTTAAAGAAAAGAAATTGATTTTTCAGAAAAAAATAACATGTATTTCATCATCAGCGTTTGACCGCCACAAGACATGACATGACAGCTGCAACCAGCACGAAGAATAAAGCGGCACCCGGCCCCAGCGATCATGATAAAAATGCTGCGACGGAGAAGAAAACCAGGAAACAATTCAAGGTGGACCATCATGGTCATGGACCACAGAGCTCGCAATCGGGCCATTTTTTTCAGTAAAATAAGTCACTTCAGCAGATCAGATTCAGAAGCTTCGGTCCGGGATGTCCGTCCCGGTTCGGCCCGAACCAAAAGCACAAACACGCGGCCCGGTCCAAAAGCTCGGGCCGGCCCGATTGCGACCTCTGCCATGGCATGGCATGGACGCAGGTTTTTTTTTTCAAAATGGGCTGGTGGTGGCCCAAGCCCAACGGTGGCTCATTTTTCAAAAATCTGGTGGTTCAGTTAGTGGCTCATTCTTGACTGCATAGTAGTGGCAGGGGGGTTGTTTGGGCCTTTTTGAGTGACGAAAACCATACCTCTCACCAGTGTAGTGGCAGGCCCATGTGTGGGAGGTAAGTATGATGCGGGGTTGGGACCGGAAGCGTGAGAGGTATGATTTTGGTCACCCAAAAAGGCGAAAAAACACCGTTTTTGTGATACAATTTTGGCCAAAAAATGAGGTAAAAACAGTACTTTTTCCAAATTTTCGCCGAAAATCGCCTAAAAATAGGTATTATAGTGGGTTTGCGCGCGGAGCGCGCGATTTTTGGGAAAATAAGGTCGAAAAACACCGATCTTTGCCTTAAAAAGGTATAAAATTGCTTGTGAGAGGTATGATTTGCAGTTGTGAGAGGTAAGTACTCAACCCCCCAACCCCCCTCGGGTTTTGTGGTAGGTAAGTACTGAGAGGGGGGTAACCCCCCCCAACCCCCCACAGCCACTACTATGCCTCTCACGCTAACCAAAAGAACCGCACGGGAAAAAAAACGGCAAAAAAAACCCCAACAAAAAAACAATAAAAAAAAAAAAAAAAACAAAAACCAAAAAAACAAAAGAACCAAAAAAAAAACACTTCCGGTCCCAACCCCGCATCAAAGGTTACCTCCCACACATGGGTCTGCCACTACCGTAAAATTAGAAGGGGCTCTATTAATTCACTGACCCCATTTTGGGGGCTCTATTACGGGGGGGGCTCTATTCCGGGGAGGCCTCTATAAATTCACTGACCCGAACCTGAAAAACTGTTCCCAGAAATACCCCCAAAAACCCCTAAATAGGGGTTTTGAAAGGATGTTTTTTCGCTTGTAATCGCATTTATTCGTGTCTATTCGTCAATAAGAGGCGTATTTAGAAATTGCAATTCTACCCGGGGTAAAATTCCACACTGAATGGAAACTGGCTTCTGTTTTTGCTCCATTTTAGTGATTTTAGTAATTACCATACCCCACTAATTTTGACCAAATGGGCAACCAGACAGACCCCCTGAATTTTAGTTTCAAATCCATTACCGACGGAGGGTAAAAAAATCCCCCGGTGCAGGTCTGGCATTGTTGGTTTATTATCATTTCATACGAGTTACCAAAGTGAATTAGTCAATGTTTCGCGCAGATTGTCATTCGTCGTTTACCAGAAGCAATGACGTTGGAGGAACTGCTATCTCAACTAGATCTGCCGCCGGGTTGCGAAATTATTTCCTTTTGCAAACCGGACATGACGTACGTTTTACTTTTGCAGCTTTATACTGCGGGTGGAGATGAGCAAACGCTCATGTAAATCTCGACTTCGTTGCAGACTGTCACCCTGGTGCTTTTGCCGGGCGTATTTATCGTTCGGTTCGCTTTCCGACACCATCAAATTCCGCGACCAATTTGATGGATATGTTTTCATTGATTCTCAAGGTCGGTGTGATTCTGATTCTGATGAAAGTGCATCGCCTTTTTATCGACAGCTGTCCAGCTCGACTAATTTATGATAAATTTTCGCACAATTTCAGGCAACGAATCCGTAAGTCTGGTTGAATTAGCGCCGTTCCAAAAGATTCCCACGACAAGTTCATCGGATGCAAAGTCGAAGGATGAAAAATGTGGCACGCTGCTGAAAAATGGCCAGTTTTTGTTTATTTTTAATTCGATCTGAATGCTCGTTTTTTTACTTCAATGCTGATTGATACTGTCGATTTTAATTTCAGATGAAAAATACACAAAGTTTCTCGAATCATTGGAAGCCAAGACATCCGAGAAAACGAATGCGACCGTGGAAGACGTGCTACAAGAAATAGAAGAGAAAGCGAAGAAACGCGAGGGTAAATTTGTTCATTGTGAAAAAAGTTTATTGTTTTTTTTGGCGAGTCTCTCAGATTCCTGCATTGATCTTTTAAATATTAATCGAGGTAATTTTCAGAACTGTCCAAGAAGCCCACGCCCCTGATCGAACATCTCCAGCAACAAAAAGAGGATGTTCGAGTATGTTTCCGCAGTAAGAGTGTCAGAAATGTTACAAAACATAAAATTAAACGTCCGATTTAATTTGTCTTTTTCTAGACAATTTCATCAACAAAAACGCTACATATTTACAGCATTTGATTAGTTTGCTTGCAGCGTCGTCGCATCGAGAAACAACAGCAGCGCGAAGCAGAACGGGAACGTCGACGGCGGGCCGAGTGGGAAAGACGACAAGCATTGAAAAAGGAACGGGAGGAACGGGTTGGCTGGCTGATGTTTCACAATGTCCCAAGCTGACGTATGTTTTGGAACGCGCGTGCAAATCATGTTTTTGCAGGAAAAACGCGAACAAGAACGAATCAAGCAGATCAAGGCACGCAGAGCCGAGCGTGAGCGCGGAGACGATACGGATAAGAAGCATAGTAGAGATAAAGACAAGGATAAAGTTGGTTATTTTATCCGTATTTTCATTGTTTTCTTTGGAGAAGTCAGCATTTTGCATAATAACAACTGTCATTTCAATCAGGACGACAAAGATAACTCACGAGGCACGCGCCCGTCCAGCAGTAAAGGCGGTGAATCAGCCAAATCCGCTAGTGATTCTGCAAAGTCGAATGTTCCGCCGAGATTTGAGCGAGAAAAGAAACAACAAGTCAAATCGGGTGAAGCGTCGGGCAAAAATGAAGGTATGATGTTTGTATACGAGCACAACACTGAACTCTAGAAAGTCCTACAGTTCAATATTCCGAAAAGGTTCCGCAGGCTCCGGTTCCGGTGGTCGAAATTCGAAAGAGCCACGCTCAGCAAGGGGTGACGGTAGACCAAAACCGAATGGAAGGGAACGCGGCATAAAAGACGAGAAATCGGGCAGAAAAGAGGAACAACGTGTCAGAACTGCAGGTATGCTGTCAGAACATGCTTCGGGTGTATTGAAAAATTTATGACATAAATATAACATAACAAGTGCCCGAATAATTATTTTCAGCAAAGTTCTCGGAGCGCGTTCGACCCGGTTCAACCGCGTCGAACACAAAATCCGATCAGTCGAGCAACAGAAGAGAAAAGGACTCACCCAGAAATGCTGACGCGCCTCGCCCAAAGCAGAATTCAATCGAGAAAGATTCGCCTTCTGATGAGAAACAGCCACCAAGAATTGCAAAGAGGGAGGACAGGGGGTCGAGCTCAAGCAAGGACAAACCAACAGCAACTACGACTGCAGCGACAGCAAGCGGCTTGGCTGAGAAACCGAAAAGGCACAGGGTGCGTTGCGGTTGGGCGACTTATGGGTGACATAAGATATACCAAACTTGGTGATCCTACCGGCCGGACTGTCTGGACATTTTATAACTTCGGGAACTGCTTTTAGGTTTGCTGAAGCCTCTTATTGTGACCAGCTTGCATGTTGAGTTACAGTCGCATGTCGAAACCCTAACTGTCAGCGAATTTCGAGATATCGTAATGTTTCACACGTGATCTTCTGTGCCAATTTTAGGACCGTCCTGAACGCGAAATATACCAGCCCGGTGCTAGAGCGCGAGCTGCACGAATGAAAAAGGAACAGGAAACCAAGAAAGGCTCAAGTGATAATAACAATCAGGATAAAGAAGAAAAATAGACCCAAATACGGTTGTGATTGCTTGCGCTTCGGTTGATATTTATAGATCTGTGCTCAGTCGTTTGCGACTCTTGTTGTATTGTTTATGTATACTGGTGCTCTTTACTACCGACTCTTCCTGCTAGAATTAGTGGTTATTGATATCGGCGCCATGCATAAATTTCTGTGAAAGACGATGGTTCTTTGCTGTTTGCAGGTGCTAAAAGCTGTCTTGTGCTTTGAAGCCCATTTTGGGTTTTAATGCTTTTTTTCATTTTTTTGTGAAGCTGGCCACGGGCTATTTTATTGGTATGCAGCACGACCATGGACCACACATCCCCGACAATGTCGTATTTCGAATTCTACTTCAAATATTTGGTGAATAACAGGCCCTGCTTGCTGCTGTCTTGCTCGACTGACAACTGGAAGGCCAGAAAAGAATGGGTGCAAGAAAATGGAGAACTGAATTTGGATGCTCTGGTGGAAAATTTTGGTTGGTTATTTTTGATGGCTGTCCAAAAAGGAGCTCAACATGCCGTGATTTTTGCTGTCAGGCGACCAGGAGGTGCCCGTTGTGCCAATGAAGACCGATTTGTCGTACGATACAAAATCGGATACGATAAAGTTTCGGCAATTCATTGATATGCTTAAAACAGGAAACTGCAGCTTTTATTTGAAGGACTGGCACTTTGACTGGTTCGTTGTTTCTCACAATTACCTTTGAACAAACAAATTTATGGTTCACATATTTTTCTTTTTTTCAATTTTAAGCGCCAACCCGAACTACCATGCTTATGAGGTGCCAGAGTACTTCAGTTCTGATTGGGTGGCTGATTGCGTGCAGTGTGGTGAACGGAATCCATTCAATGGCGACTATCAGTTCTTGTATTTGGGTCCGAAAGGTTCTTGGTGAGTGAACAATTGTTTTTCACAAGGGACTGGCCTAAGAATACTTCGCAATTTGCAAAATTTTCTGATTTTCACCAGCATTAGGGTTGTTTACCGCTGCTCACAAAACTGTCAGTAAATCTCGAAACGTCTCAATCCAGAAAGGATCTGTGACTAAAGTGGGTCCAAAATCCTTTCGCGATCGGAACTGGCTTATAACAACATCATCCATTTTAGGACACCTCTGCACGCTGACGTTTTCAATTCCTACAGTTGGTCAGCGAATATTTGCGGTCGGAAACACTGGTACTTCATTCCGTCGGGCAACGAGGTGCACTTTTATGACGAAAATTGTGTGAAAAGGTCTGCGTTGTTTGTTGAATTTATTTGTGCAGTATTCTGTCCGAACCAAGCACTTTTTCAGTGATCCAACCTTCATCAGCGACATACGAGCAAGGGACCATCTATTTGCAGAAGCCGGTGTGCTGCAAGTCACACAGGAACCAGGTCAAATTGTGTTCGTTCCGTCAGGATGGTTTCACCAAGTGCACAATCTGGTTTGATGGTTTCTTTTCTTGTATTACTGTACGTTTCACAATCTGGTTTAATTTGACGCCGGACAATTTGCGCGCAGGAAACCACGCTGTCAATCAACCGAAATTGGGCAAATGCAGCAAATATTGGCAAGATATGGGACTATGTGAAACATCGCCATGCACGGGCACAGCACGCGATTGCTGATTGTAAAGACCTGATGAGTGCGGAGGAGTTTGAAGCGCAATGTCAGGTCGTTTGAATTTTTGTGTTTCTCAATAAAAATGTTTTTAGGAATTAAAATTTCTATCACATACATTTGCATTGTTGCATACAGACTTTTTAGCTTCTCACACAAGCCGACGCGAGACTAAATTCCACACTCATGCTAAAATGGATGGAATTGATCTTAACAAACCAATCACTGTCGTCGTTGAGATTGGCGTCCGTCTTCCAGAACTGCGAAAAACACAACAGATTGATCAACTGCTTTTCGGACAGTGAATGTGTAAAGCGTTTGAAATCTGAAGCGAACAGCAATTGTGATTTGGCGCAGTGTGAAATGAACCGAATTTGTGAATCGTGTCACAACTTGCAACAAGCGATTGATCTTAGAATATGCACTGAAATGATCGAACTGATTGAAAAACTGTGATCTTGGTTTATTTTGTTCATTGCTTTCCACGACATAAGACGTGTGCAATAACATCACAATCTTGGTGGAGCGAGGCCGGGATGGAAAAAGTTCACGCGACGATCGGTGAGCAGAAAGTGCAACTCGCTGGACTTGGTTGATCGCAGGACTTGGTCGCACGAACGGTTGTCCGTTATCGTTAACTAAAATGAATAAGAATATTCTCACCAATACTTTTTCTGTATTTTTTTATTCGCATGGACATTGGGCTCCACCAGATTGAAAAAAAAACCCGAAACACAAAGCATGATAATCGAAAATGTTTCGGTCCTGCCACTTGTAACTGACGTGAACAATTTACACAGTCAGTGGAAACATTTTCGATTATCATACTTCCTGTCTCGGGTTTCGGTTTTTTTTTCAAAACCCGAAACTTGGACATGGAAAAAATTTATGTTTCGGGTTTCGGGTCTATCTGGTGGAGCCCATTTTGAGATAAATTTTTAATTGGACGAAACAGGGATGTAGTTGGTCCGAGGAAGCTAGATAGCTGTAAGGTTCGAGCGCAAGAAAGATAGCCAGCCGAATGCCCTCATTTGGTGTATGGTCCGAGACCAAGAAATAGATAGCGGTTTGCGGTAAATTGGACAAAAAGGGTTAAAACTAACTTTTATTTATTGCGTTTGGCACACAACACGTTAGTGCAGAAGTATCAGCGCGAAGCGCGACAAAAAATTTCGAGGTCACTTGTGAAGAAAATTTTGTACAATGAAAAAAGATAGATTTTGCTGCTTGCAAAAAAGATGGATAGCTGGGTCAGCCTAGCAAGAAGGATAGACAGCTGAACTTGGGGGGCAGGCAATATCTCCCCACCCAACTACATCACTGGGACAAACCGATCCAGTCACATCTTTGTTGAATCCTTGACCAAGCGGTCGGATTGAGAGTCGAGCATCGCACAAAATGGCCACCGAATTTGTCAGACCCAGTGACGGATGGTGGCCTTGCGTTTGTTCACATGTCATTATCAAATTTCCGACATTGTTTTTCAGCTGCACGTTTCGGATCATTGACAAGATATTTCTCAAAGGAACGTCAAAGTCCAACAGGGCGTCAAAGCCGTCAAGAATGATCAGTGATTTTGAATCCATATTATTTGTTATTCGTTTATCAATCATCGCACAAATGTCGGACGCCGAAAGATCTTTATTTGTGAAAAATTTTGCGCAATAGGCGCTCAGATCAACGTGGGAGAACTCAACGCCTTTTGTTTTCTGACATTGACCGAAATTGAAGCCCAATTTGGCAGCAATCGTTGTGTAATGCGTATTTGTGTGATTGAAAGAGAAAACGCAGACATTTTGGCCGGATTTCAGGCGTTGGGACGCAAAATGCAGGACGACAAAATCGGCCGACGCCGGAGAAACGTAGTCCACGAGAATTAAATTATTTTCGGAGGCGGTTTCAGCGCCATCGAAGTTTGGCAATGCGTTGGCCAAGTCGGGGAACATTGTGAGACGACACATCGGCTAAATTTTCATTTGGAAAATATAACAAAACATACCACAAAACCAAGCTTTAGAGTTTCGTTTCGTTCGACTTTCGAGAACAGAGATTGAGATTAGGACCGGGCCGGGATCTTGGACTTTTGGCTCGGACCAGGCCGGACTTGCCGGCCCGAATTTCCTCAAATTTCAAGCCAAAACTATAATGCCCAGCCCAGTGGGTGAGTAATTTACATTTTTGACAAAAACTTTTTTTTTCAAAAACACAGCTTTTTTCGAAAAAAATTACCAGTACTTAAAGGGGGCAACGCACTACTAAAAGTGCCCTGTTTATGGTTTCAGCGTGTAGCTAAGACCCGCGCCATCACAAAGCCACCAAGATTAAGCGGATCGGTTCGGAATCGGCCGAGATCGAAGCGATTGAATCGGGTCGACGAGGAACAAAAATAATTTTGGACCAGCTGTATTTTTATTGCAAATCAGGGGAACCTCGTACTCTGGCCATGAAACATTCAGAAAAACAGTCCTTTCTATGTGAAAACAAAGACACATTTCTTGGTGTAGTTGAGGTCAGCCAGCTGACAGCCACGTTACGCAGTGATCAAATGCACCAAGAAATCTTTCCTTTGTTTTCACATAAAAACGACTATTTTTCTGAATGTTTCGTGGCCAGAGTACGAGGTTCCCCTGATTTGCAATAAAAATGCAGCTGGTCCAAAATTATTTTTGTTCCTGGTTGGACCGATTCAATCGATTTAATCTCGGTCGATTTTCATCCGATTAATTTAATCTTGATGTCATTCTGATCGCACAGATCCCAGCTACAAGCTGAAATCATAAAAAGAGCACTTTTAGCAATGAGTCCGCCCCTTTAAGGAATTCCGAAGGGCTAAAAAATTTTCGCCATTTCAGGCCAAAAAAACACATTTTTCTCCGAAAAATAAATTACCGGTGATTTTTCCGGTAATTTATTTTGGAAATTTATCTGGCTCAGGAAAAACGGGTTTTTCGTTTTTTACCAGAAAACAGAGGTCGCAATCGGGCCGGGTTTGGCCGGCCCGGCCCGGCCCGAGCCCCCAAATCTCCGGCCCGGCCCGGCCCGACCCGTACCCCCAAATCTCCGGCCCGGCCCGGCCCGAACCCCCAAATCTCCGGCCCGGCCCGGCCCGAATTTTTGGCTCAGATTTTAACCCAATTTTTGGTCATAATTTTTGCGATTTTTTTAACCTATTTTTTTGGTTGAAAACAACGGTGTTGCAGGGGTGGGGGCTAGGCGGGGTCCCCCCTAGGTACAGTAGGTAGGTGGGTTGACGCTCCATCTTGGTACATAACAGTAGGGAGGTCGCCGCCGGCGGCTGGTACAGTAAGTTGCGATCTTTGGCTCAAAATGGCATAAAATCGGCATTTTTCACTCCAAATAGGCGAAAAATCGCGCGCTACGCCCGAAATGAGCATTTTAGAGCGCATTTTCATCAATATTTAGACCTAAAAATTTTTATCCGCCCCCACCCCCTAGCTCGGCCGGTACAGTATGAGGTAGGTTGCCTTTGCCACCCCACATTTTTGGTGGTACAGTAGGTTGCCGCCCCGCCTGGGTAGCTACACCACTGGACAATACTGATCACTTACTTGCCGAATCCGTCAGAAATTTTAGTATTTTTGACAAAAAAATCCCTACTTTTTCAGTAAAATAAGTCACTTCAGAAGCTTCGGCCCGGCCCGGCCCGACCCTCCAAATCTCCGGCCCGGCCCGGCCCGAGCCAAAAGCCCAAAATCGCGGCCCGGCCCGGCCCGATTGCGACCTCTGCCAGAAAAAAACTTTTTTTTACTGTGGGCACTGTAGCCAGAACCATCGTTTTGGACCACTTTTTTGTGGGACCCAAATGGACCCCGTTTCCAGAAAGCGAATCACAAAAACACAAACATGGTTCCCCATGCAAATTTTGGCTTTTTTGGACGATTTTTCTCCTTTGCAGAGGTGGGAATCGGGCCGGGTTACCTCGGCCCGGCCCGGCCCGACGAGGTCCGAGTGTCGGCCCGGCCCGGCCCGGCCCGACAGTTCGGGCCGGGAAGTCCGGCCCGGCCCGGCCCGACTTGGAAAAAAGTCGGCCCGGCCCGATTTTTTCGGCCCGACTTTTTCTGATGATCTTTTGAAGCAATTTTTTGGTGCAAAAATTACTGTTTTTTTGGTTTAGAAATACCTGATAATCATGGAAGTCGGTACTAATTTGCAGAATCGCGAGAAATTTTGGCAAATTAGCCTAAAAAATCACGATTTTTTGTTGAAATTGGATGATGTCGGGCCTTTTCGGGCCGGCCACCCCGGCCCGGCCCGGCCCGACATTCCGAAAAGTCGGCCCGGCCCGGCCCGGCCCGCCCCGGCCCGACCCGGCCCGGCCCGGCCCGGCCCGACCGTTCGGGCCGGAAACCTCGGCCCGGCCCGGCCCGAACGTCGGGCCGGGCCGGGCCGGGCCGGCCCGATTCCCACCTCTGCTCCTTTGATTTGACCCCAAAATAGGGCCGGGCCGAAATTTGGCTCGGGCCGGGCCGGGCCGGAGTTTTGGTCAGTCGGGCCCGGCCAGTGTAGTTAGTACTTGGCCAGGCTGTTGACGATAGACAGATTGTTCCCAGAATTTGTTGACGATGATAGATTAGCCCAAAAGTGTTGACGATAGATAGATGAATTTGGGGGACCCCCCCCCCAAGTACTACCCTGGGCCCCGCCGCCCGATTCTAATCTCTGTTCGTGAAAATTTCACCCCCAGATCTGCGCCAGGGCCTGTGCACAAAGGCCTTTCTAATGCAGGCATGAACAACCATGCATTACCGCAGTGACTTGTATAAAATTGGCACTGATTGGGTTAATCATTGATTGGTCTTATGTGCTATGGCTGATTGTCTTTACTTTATGTATTCCAGCAAGTTTCGTGCATCTTTTATATTTATGGTGTTTTATTGTGAGCTTTGGTTAACCTGCGGGCCATTGATGAGAGCTGGGTCACTCACAAAACGAAATCAATATCACCGTCAAAGTTCAAAATCAGATGTTCCAGCGTCACGTTGGCTGATGGACAAGACGCGGTTTTCTTATCGAAGCGTCAACTTTGACTTGTGGTTGTGTGTGGTTGCACCTGGTGGTATTGCGATAATATTGCTATATCACTGACCGCAGTCAAAATTTTTTAACAGCAGCAGCCGTTGGTGATCATCTGTTTGTCTCTTTGCCTCCATTCAGTAAATCATGAAACTGGGAAGTAAAAACGCTAGTGTTACATCCTCAAAATAATAATAAGGAGAGAAAAGCATCCAGTCATGCACAAGAACGCCTCAAAGTTGACCCTTCTTTTACAAAATCGTGTGACAGTGACTGCATCAGCCAGTGTCACCCCGAGCATCTAGTAACTTCGGACTTTGACGGTGAGGTTGACGGTGAAGTTGACTTTGTTTTGTGAATTCCACCCATTAAACCGCATGGGAGTGTACCAGGCACGGCGCATGCACGGTCAGAAACATCGCCCGTACTGTCTTTCGCTGCTTCGAGAAGCCTTAAGATTTCCCCACAGAACGTTCTGAACTTTTAACGAAAAGATCAACTCTTACGTCAAAGGACATGCATAAAATACAGGGTGACCCAGATAGGACCGCAACAATTTTGATAAACTCGTTCTCTGTTGTTGGTTGCCTCGCTTAACACGAATCGCTACCATACAATCGCAAAACCCCTATAATCCCAGTGTTAAAATTAATTTAGGGTAATGACAATGTCTGATCGTGCGACAGCTGCCTCATTGGTTTTAAAGTCAGTCTGAATCATTTTCAGTACCCTGACCATGCAGTGGCAACGTGCACACGTTCCACACAAATGAGGCTGCTATCTAACCGTCGCGTGAAAAATGGCGATGGATAGCTCCTGCTCTGTGATGTTTCATCAAATGAAATTCTGTCGCAAATGAGTCTTCTCTTCTTTTGTTTGCCACTCGCGCTGAACGACCGAGCCAACAGGGAGAACTAGCTGTTCAAAAGGTTGCGTTTCTATCTGGATCACCCAGTAGAAACTATAAAAAGGTCCCAAAAGAGCTCATAAACAACATCAAAAACCAACCGTATCGTGTTTCATATTTCACCAACAAGTGACAAGTTCAAACATACATACTGTACATACACTGTATAATACTTGTGTGTATGTAAACATATCTAAAGAGTGTCATGCTTTCCGTAGGTTTGTGTTCCGTGGGTTGGCAACTTGACAGTGGCCATCCCGAGTCAGGACATCCCACACGGAATGCTCTAAAGCTCCAATATTATCAGGTCCCATTCGTGAAAGGTGCATGGTATGCCACACGTCTTTCTGAAAAAGAAAACGTAACAACAAACTCAAACAAATTGCCTCATGTGTACGGACCACGCAGACAATTTGAGTGATTGCACTGCAAAAGCATAAGTTCGGTATCCGTCCAGCCTATACGATTCCGTTACGTCATCTTTTGCTTGCGTGGGCGCGTCCTATTAGGCAGCATCAGTAGAGCAGTACTGTGCGGGGCGGGGCACTGGGCACCGTATTCTAGTGCAATTTAATGGTGCACAAATACCACGTCAGCACGCATATACGGTGAAACACATTTTAAAACTTTCAAATTCAAGATCGTTTGGGTGCTATTTTTATCCACGAGACATGAGACAATCTTGTATACGTACACCTAATGGCATCAGACGGTCCTTTCTCCGGTATCTCTTCTTAACTTACTTTGAAGCGGCAGTTATATTTGCGTGGTATGGCATGAGTGCCAAACGGTTTTTTCTTTGGTCGCTCCAGCTAAGGGACTATTATGGGGCCGAAACAGGCTGCGTCGTGGCGCCGCGTGACACGTGAGGCGCTTAGGAAATAAGATCTACTCAAGATCTATTGCTTGTTTACTTGCAAGTGGCTATTTTTGCTTTTCTACGATTTTATTAATAACGCTCCCATGATGACACGAAAAATAGATGCTTGTTACATCATACTATTGCTAGCCTCACCGACCACGAGTTCTGCATTCAGTCAGTGAAGCCCCATGACATGAGCGTACATTTCTTCTCTTACAAGATTATTTTTAGCAAAACATCGCAATTTCCGTTTGTTGCCTTCTATGTTGGTCGCATAGGCGTTGAGCTACGTTAAAGACTTCTTTCGCTGAGTTCAATGTGCGTCATCATGAGGTCAACCGTCGTTAAGTGCACAGAAACAAAGTGTGAACTACCGTGTTTTTTTTCCTTGTTGTGAAACCCTGAACAAGATGACTATTTTCCAATGCAATTTTGGTCCCAACCTTGACGTATAGTCCACAATGAGCGACTATCCAAACATGCTTCACAAAAACAAAAATCATTTTCCAGATTCATATACCGACCTAAATTAAAACCAAAAATGATGTTACGGCCAATCTGCCTGCTGTTTCTGCTCGCCTTTCACCACGTGCTAGGCAGCCCCATCCTGCTGGCTCTGAGGCGACCCAGTCCGTTCGGTCATCATCTGATGTTCGATGACTCCGATATGCTCGTCAGAGACGATGAGTTCAATGATGTCGGTGCCCCGGTGCTCCTCAGTAAACGAGACATTGAAGAAATTTATCCGTTCGACCTCCCTGAAGAGCTGCTTCAAGACCCTGATCTGCCAAGGGACGATCGCAAGAAATATCAGGAGAAAAAAGCGATTGAAGCGAAGAAGAAACCGCCGAAAGATGAGCTGAAAGGAAAGCGGGGTCAGGCGGAAAAAGCGGAATGGGCCATGCCTGACCACCGTAGCCCTTGGAAACAGTGACTCTTCTTCATTGCAACTTTGATGGTTTTGTTGGTGTGGAACTTTTGACGTGCTCCTAGTTTTTTTGGGAGGGGCTTGGATCTGACTTCGAAAAAAACGGGATAGGAAATAGAAGGGTGTCTTTGTTTATGAGGGTGCTGTGCACCGTTTGGTATTTCTTTGCATTGAATTTTGAATTTCGTCAGGCTGCATTTTGATTCCACTGGTGTCCTTTCAATATTGTCATTGAACAAGTTTTTAAGTGGTGTTTTTGCTTATTTTTCGTTCTTGTCTAGCTCAAAAATATTGATTTTTTGTGATATTGTATTGCGAGCAATTTTCTGGAGAAGAAACACCCACTGTTGCTTTCTTTTTCATTTTCATTTGGTTACTTATACATACACACATATTTATTGACATTCGATCATTATTGAGTGAGACCAGGATATAACATAAATCTTGTACATTTGAGAAAAAAATAAAATTTGTTGCTATTGAATCTCGTTGACTACAAACGATCAGACTAGATGTCCACACGAATAAACCAGATTAAAGCAATGGAATGGCAAATTATGCACAAACAAAGTGTGGCATTCGGGCAAGAATATCATATCGAAAATCATACAGCGGCAAGAATAGCATT
>JASAMV010005847.1:0-40800 GCA_030248065.1 Rhynchonema sp. JSB1_4
ATGAGGCGTGCGAAAGACAATCGACACAAAATGAGGCGTGCGACGTACAGTGAGGCGAGCGAACGACATCCGACGTCAAATTAGGCGTGCGAAAGACATCAGACGTCAGATGAGGCGCGCGAAGGACACCCGACGTACAGTGAGGCGTACGAAAGACATCCGACGCCAAATGAGGCGTGCGAAAGACACATCAACTTCAAATGAGGCGTGCGAAAGTCACCCCCACACCCACATCAAATGAGGCGTGCGAAAGTCAGCCCCACTTCAAATGAGGCGTGCCAAGTTCAGTCGTGTATTATGTACCACTGACATCTGCAGTGGCTTGTACCATGCTGATATATGATGCGGCGTACCAAGTACGTTTAGAATGAGGCGTGCGAAGTACATCGGACGTCAAATGAGGCGTGCGAAGTTCGGATTTTCGGAACTCGCTTGTAAAGGCTCGTAGAGCGATTCTGAAATCAGTTCTGGAATCGATTCATTTTTGCGTGGTTTATACTTTTTTAATTAATTGAAGTCCTTAATTGATTCCGGAATTTAATTCGGAATCAAAAAATCACCGATCGATCGATCACCGCCGATCCGGATCAGCGACCGTTGCTTGCGGTGCTGCTCTTATATATGCATTTGGCGAAACATTTTTGCCCGTCAGTGCACTTGTGTGTTGGCGACTTTTAGAGTGAAAATCCTCGATTGGGCTGTAGGATACCGTCCAAAACTTGCTATGAACATAAAGAACAACATATATTGTGCCTGCGAAATATACATGCGGCGCGCAATGTACAGTGGGACAAAAACGACAACAGTATGCGACGTAACATTTGTTTTGTGCCTCGCACGCCTCAATGTACATTGTACGCTTCAACTCGCATGTTTATGGACGTTCACGGCGATGTTTAGACTGTGTTCTGACAACTGATCGAACTTCAGCAGACTATAATTCTCCAATACACTAGTGCACTGACGGGCAAAAATGTTTCGCCAAATGCATATATAAGAGCAGCACCGCAAGCAACGGTTACTGATCCGGATCGGCGGTGACCGATCGATCGGTGATTTCTTGATTCTGAATTAAATTCCGGAATCAATTAAGGACTTCAATTAATTAAAAAAGTATAAACCACGCAAAAATGAATCGATTCCAGAACTGATTTCAGAAACGCTCTGCGAGCCTTTATAAGCGAGATCCGAAAATCCGAACTTCGCACGCCTCATTTGACGTCCGATGTACTTCGCACGCCTCATTCTAAGCGTACTTGGTACGCCGCATCATATATCAGCATGGTACAAGCCACTGCAGATGTCAGTGGTACATAATACACGACTGAACTTGGCACGCCTCATTTGAAGTGGGGCTGACTTTCGCACGCCTCATTTGAAGTGGGGCTGACTTTCGCACGCCTCATTTGATGTGGGGGTGACTTTCGCACGCCTCATTTGAAGTGGATGTGTCTTTCGCACGCCTCATTTGGCGTCGGATGTCTTTCGTACGCCTCACTGTACGTTGGGTGTCCTTCGCGCGCCTCATCTGACGTCTGATGTCTTTCGCACGCCTCATTTGACGTCGGATGTCTTTCGCACGCCTCACTGTACGTCGCACGCCTCATTTTGTGTCGATTGTCTTTCGCACGCCTCATCTTGGCTGATTTTGGCACGCCGCAGTGTACTTGGCACGCCTCACTGTACGTCGCACGCCTCATTTGACGCCGTTTGTCTTTCGCACGCCTCACTGTACGTCGCACGCCTCATTTTGTGTCGATTGTCTTTCGCACGCCTCATTGTACGTCGCACGCCTCTTTTGACGCAATTTGTTTTTCGCACGCCTCATTTGAAGGGCTGTACTTCGCACGCCTCCAACCGAGTCACGCTTAAGTACTAACCGAGTCACTAATTCAACATGTATGCTGGTGACACACTTTTCTCAGAACCAACAAAGGACGGCCCTAAATCTTGCTCACCACAACACACACACCCCGGTTTACTAGCATAGAAGTCGCGTTTGATGCCAAACATCCGCTGCGCCTGCTTGCGACGTGGTTGTGGAAGATCTCTTTCTCTCTCTCTCTGTTTTTGGTATGGTTTCGGGGCCAAAAGCCGTTTTACGGTGTACCAACCAGAGTGAGGTATGCGTGCGTTTTCAGCTAAAGCTCCAGCAGCTGTAGTAAAGTGACGTTTGTGGAACGTAGACGTGAATAGATACACATTTAAAAAAAATGTTGGGCGCGCGCGAAAACTGCGGTACACGGATTTCAATCCCAGGTTCAACCTTTGAACCGCCGAACCCAAAAACTTCCATTTATAAAAATCGGTCAACGCGCCACACACCATAATGTATACCACCACAGAGGTTGTTTATAAGAATAGCCAGAGCTAATGCGCCATAATCTGTTATCCGGTGGATTATTCCAGAAACTTTTGACATTATAAATGGAATAAAGACTTTTATCTCGAGCCTTCTCATTTTTTTCTCTCAAAAAACTTCCATCGGTTTCACGTTTCGTCACGAAAAGCAACCAATGGCGGCGGCAGCAGCCACCCAGAGTCATCAGACAGAACAATTCCACAATTCAACGGCCCCGTGTGAAACATCAACTTTTCCAAATTCCAACGAAAACGCTGCTGAACTGATCCGCGATGGAGGATCAAAATCTCCCAGAAATCAACAAGATGAAAATAATGACGATTCTGATAACAACAATTCCGATAAATATGCGCAAGACCTGTACAAAGGCTGTAACCCCAATGCCACTGCAATTTCCAGTGCGCTTGAGATTCGATACAGTCACGAACGAGGTTAGTGACCGCTACAGTCTACTTCTTTATAGTGGCTGGACAGAAGACCTGCATGTCAGACGGCGGGAAATGCCAAATCCACCCCTCCCCGAATAATATCCAGTGGGAAAATATTCGGAAGATTCCAGTGGTCATTTTCAGCGGTGTTTTATATGTTTATGGATAGCCAGGGCTTGTTTGCTAAATTCTTTTCTGAGATCTCAAATTCGAACAGTGTCTCAACTCCCAAATAAGGCCCTTGAGCGCCAGGGGAGTTATTTGGCATTCTCAGGTAAGTCACTTTAGTTATATCACCGCAAGATGCTGAAAGAGCTGCTAGATTGTACTTCCTGGCTGGCTGATGTTTCACAGGGCGACCCTGATTTTCAGGGCGACACATCGTAGCTCGCGAGTCCATACCGCCAGGTGCACTGGTTCTTCGCGAATTCCCGCTCGTGCACTGTCTGTTCGACACTTGTTGTCCGCATTTCTGTCAATTTTGTCTCGTTTCACTAGGAGAGGGACGGACCAAGTTGAAATGTTACGGATGCAATGACGATATGGTATGATTACAGCGTTGAAATGATGATGTTTCAAAATCGATTTGAATTTGGCCATCACTCTCAGTAATCCGATGGGCATGTTGATGACCCGGATGTTTACACGCTTCATTGGCCACCAACAATACCACGCGCTACCGTAACCCATCGTTGATGTGCAGGTTGTGTACTGTAGCGACGCGTGTCGCCAGTCCGACTGGCATCGGTATCATCAGTACGAATGCGGGCAAACACGCGAATTCCTGGCCGATGTCGGACTGAATCTTGATTCGATGCTATTGGCGTTGAGAGTGGTGTTGCGCGCGCACAGCATTCAGGTGAGCGTACATGCTGGACAAAAAAGGTGTAGTCCGTGCCGCAACCCCCGGTAATATTCGATCACCGAGTTTCACTGCTTTCAATCGTTTCAAAACTCTTTATATATATATATATATATATACATGGGTGACACGACTGGGTGGTTTGGAAGTTAACCGCAGATTGGGGAAACGAACAGCATGGCACCACGATATAGAGAGTTTCTGTAAAAGGTGGTCGTAAGGCAACCAAACTAACATGACTACGTGACATGTGCTTATTATTGTCCATTATTGCGCTGGCACAACTGTTTTGTCCGTCTGCAACAAGTTGGGCCAAGTCTGAGCCGATTTCCAAGTCCATCGCTAATCAGCGCGCATAAGAACCTGCTTACCATTGATCGTCGAAAGTGGCTTTGTAATTTGTGTACTGCCTTGTGTGTGTAACGTCAATTAGCTGGAAATACCATTCCCTTAGTATCTACTTGTATGTCCCTTGTAGGTCCTTAGGTGTGCCGAACAAGCTTGGGCATTGTGTTCCGCAAATGGGTGTACATCATTGAGAACATCACCTCTTGATTTATTAAAATCGATCGTGCAGAGCAGAGCACTGTGTAAAATCCGATCACCAAATTACTGTTCGTATCAAACATCCAGCTTTGTTCAGGATCTGGACATCAAGCCGGATCCGAGGTGCGAGGGCAAACTCGACATTCGTATCAACACGTTGTCGGAGAAAATCCAAAGTTTTATGCAAATGTTGACGATTGAGGAGGACTTAGATGAATATGAATCGGAAACGATGAACGAACTCGCAATTTGTATGGTTAGTGGTAGTGACACCGGCTGATGTCACTGACATTGTACCCAAAGGCTTGCAGCATTGCGTTAAGAGAACGCTGCTGTTATCACATGATTCATTGAACGGGATATGAAGCACAAAAATAGTGTTGTGGGATTCACCCTGACTCCAGGATCGGCAAGTGAACCGCCCCATTTAGGTACCAAGAAATTCCCGTAAAAACGGCCAAATTTGAGTTAAAGGTCAACTTTCTTTTGCAACCTTCCAGAGTGTGGGTTGTCGTTGTTGGCTTGCTGTTGATGTTGATTGTCTCTTGCACCGCGTTTTCACAAGAGGTGCACCAGGTCATCGTCAGTGCGAATGCACCACATGGAGCGGTCACATGTCAGCTTACAAAACTATACATGCCGCCAGCCACACTCTTTCAGCGCCAAATTGCTCATCCTTGACATTCAATCTCGACGATTATTACCATTTTTCTCCAGATCCAATCGGTCTGCAAGAACAACAAGCAGTTCCTGTGTGAGCGGTTCGCCAGTTCCGATGAGTTGCGCAAACTGCCCGATGCCACCAAACGTCTGCGACTGATGGTCGGGGTGACGTCATCGCTGCTGCGATTGCCACGCAATAAACAGGCGATATTCGAATTCGACGTGCAGTATGATCACGTGATCAATGATGTGTTGAAGGTGGTTTTCTGCTGGAACATTGTTTGCCTGATCGGTCAAGTGAATGTTGAATGCGACGAACGAGAATTATGGAATTCTGCTTTTCACTATTGACATGCAGAAGCAATACCGTGTAGATGCCATGTAGTGACCATCTGCCTACACAACCGATACCAACACGAGGACCATCAAATTGCAATCGATACGCTAACCCAATCGCGTTGGGGCTCTCAAAGACCGTGGTACCAACCAGCATTTGCCGCCCCATACCATTTAATATTGTGCGTGTGCCGGTTGAATGTGGAACAGTGCGTTATGTAGACCATGAATGTGCGGTAGCGCCATTTGAAACGCATAATTGCAGAAACAATGCGATAAAAATAACAAAGAGTGATGTCTGACCTCCATTTTCTCTCATTTTATGTGCGTTGTACTTGATCCGCGGTGCGTCACATTTTGTTCACCATAAGAAGGGGGAGGTTTAAGTAGCTAAGGTACCCCAGTGTGCCTGAGTGTTACAGTATTTAGAGAGGGTCACTATGTAAAAAGAGGGCAGATCGTACCAAAAGCCATTCGCAGGAACACTCCAACCACAAAGCTGCGGCCGTCTTTCCCACGCACGCCCTGTTCAACCACAGTTGTCTTCCCAACACACACATGGTCTTCCGACGGTATGGGGAAATGGAGGTGCGAACTGTACGACCAATACGGGCTGGGGAGGAGTTGTGCAACAGCTACAGTGTCAAACAGGGAAAGGTGAAGGATAAAATGATTGATTTCGATTTTCTTGCAGCTTATGGTTGTTGAGTTGGTTCTCAGCCGCATAGCTCGCGCCAGATTTTTGCTTTTGTCGGTAGAAAATCTCTGTTTTATTTTTTTTAGGATTCCCTTGTGAAACGTCAATCCGAGCTTCGTCAACTGTATTTCTTCGACTGCACCTGTTCTGCGTGCACCGAACCCAAATGGCTGCAGATCAATCGCGAAATGTGCACGTTTGTGTGCTGTGAATGTACGGCGGGCTGATGTTTCACTTTTGATGCGATCGACCCTGTGTATATACCTGTAACATGATTGAGATAAGAACGCAGGCCCTGCTGGCTTGCCAGGACATAATCGGGATATCGATGTTATCCTAGCAACCATGGCAACCATCCCCGAAAATAGTGCACTTAGGCTTCAGCGGTCACTATTAAGCAGGCTACGGCACACGACTGACATTCATTCGCTATAAACTCTATAGTGTAGTTCAGCGATGTTACCGTGTATTTAGACGAACGAAAGAACCGTTCATGCCAGAAAGGCCACGAAATAAAAAAAAGAAAGAGTTTTTTCAGGCAGTGCTGAATTCTATGAATTCGACGACAGTGGCAAGTGTCCAACTTGTGGCATCGATGTGAAACATCAGATTCAATCGACAAGTGAAGAGTGTGAAACATTACGTAAGGAATTGAAGAACACCGTGGAAGATGAGGATCATTTGGAGAGACTGTTCACGCGATTCAAACGGCTGGAAACGCAGATGCATCAGCACAACAAACAGCTCAACATTGTCAAAGCTGAAATGGCCGCCCAGTTGCAGGTTGTTTCGATTGTTGATCAAAATCGTGGCTTGGTAACAAATGCCGGGAACACGTGCCAGCATTGGCACCAACATGCTCAGTAAACTTTGAGCACTCCTTATCTTGCCACACTTTTTCTGTGTATTTTTAGCGCTTCCTGCACTTGTTTCTGGCGAAAAGTTGAATGTTTTCACCGTTATACGTAGACGAAGGACTCCGTTCTGCGCTGGTCTTCTTGACCATTTACGCTGCATGAAACTAAATAAAATTCGGATTTTTAATCCAGAAAACGTAGGAGTCTTTCAATTTTTGACCATATAATGATTTTACAGGATTTCGGCCATTTGGATCGAGCATTCCAACTGATGCAGGAAAGCCAGCACGCGGTGCAATTGCATTATGGAGATGTGACAATGCGAAATGCAATGTTGCTGCTGCAATTGGCCGAAATGTATTATGATCGGGGTTGGTTTTTTTACTTTTTTTGGTATTTTTCTTGCCGCCAGCCAAGCGAATCAACCCCACGAACAGATCTGCTTTTAACCTTTGTGGTGACCGTCTGGTGCACTCGCAGTGAAGATGACTAAGATGCACTGGCCGTCCGTGAAAATACAGTACCTACATGTACATAGGTCGAAAACCGGCAACCGGAATCACGCTTTGTACATTTCACATGGTAGCACTTCCGTAGCTTGAAGCTTTTCGTTCTTCCAATCATGAAACTGCCGACCAGAAATTTCACTCGTTGTATTATCCAGATGTAAACAACCGTAAAGACGCTCTTCATTGCAGAAAACTGGTCGGAACTGCGTGACATCACTCGCAAGTTGGTGCACATCAAACTGATTCATTTGGGATACGAACGGACGGAAAAGTTCATCAAACAAAATCAACTGGATTTCTGCACGCCCGTGCTGGAACAGGAGGCAAAGCTGGCGTACGAGATGTTGATGAGGAAGAATGAAGAATCAGCGGAAATACTGAGCAAGGAGAATTCTGGCTGATATTGGTCGCACAATGACTATATAAGAATTGGTCAAATTTTTTTCCTGAATCGTGAAGAGGGAAAGTGACGGGGCAATGACGTTGCGTTGCGTGATCGCACACAAAGTATGTGGTAAAGAGAATGTTTCAGACCTGCGGCAACGTGGTTGATCTGCTAGATTATTTTTAGCAGAAAATGTTTTGTCAAAAATACAAGTAGCTTAGTCTTAGTGGTTAAGGTTGAACCTGAAGATCAGGGTAGATGAATTCTGATTTAGTCATTGTGCGACCAATACTATTGTTGTCAACGCCACTGCCTGTGGTGACTCTTGAAAACGAAGCTGGCTGAGTGTCTGCTATGCAACACATGTGTATAGTCTGTCCATCAGCTCATGTCACTTTGTTATGCTGCTGGCCGACTTATTCCCTTCCTCCACGTCCTAATGAAAGAGAAATTCAGTTTCCGAAAAAAAATTATTTTTGCTCCTAAATTGTGTTTTTTAACGAAATCGACGTGTTTTATCCATTTTATTTTAATTTAATTTTAAATTTGATCGAATTCAATCTTTTTCGACACATTTTATCATTTTTAATTTCTTTTTGCAAAATCGGTCGCACTCAATTTCTCTTTCATTAGAACGTGGAGGAAGGGAACAAACCAGCCAGCAGCAACACAAAGTGCCATGAGCCGGTGGACGGACTATACATAGGTATGTAAAACACACTGTACATAGCACATGACTCTGAGAGTCTGTTAAAAATAAATTTCAACTTTGTAATTCCACACGTTCGCAATATGAATCGTCAGCGTGCTTGACCTACTATGCACTCACCAAAGCAGTCTCTGAAACATCAAGCTAATGTGCGAACTGTGTAAAAGAAATCCACTCTGCTGAAGTTTCTCTTTGGTCTCTTATTTATAATTGTACTTGGAGCATTTGTGGCATTTTGCGATCCCGTGTGATTTGCTGAGCCACGAGCAAACTTTTGTTTGTTTATTTTTTCACCGAATACCTTCGAACTTGCACCGTTTGAGAAAAGCTTTGAATTCTTGTGAACAGTGAAAATAACGAAATGTTTGTGATAATCCGTTTGATATTTTCGAAATAATGTTGCAACATTGTTTTCGCGCTTCAAATTGAAGTGCATTTTCATTTAAAGCCGATTCAAGAAAGTCGTATCAATCTTTACAATAGTATATTGGACAAGATATAAAATGAAGTTGTTGATTTTCAACTGTTGAGTTAGTTTGTGCTAGTGCTGCTTTCAACCAAACAGATTACAATGAACGTCAGTCGCCTTACAACCATCAACATCTCTGATCAGCAAATTTTGCTCAGTATAATTCCAACCCACAACACTGGGGATATTCCGCACATTATGGGGATATGCACATGTACATCCAATTCGTGCCCTGTGCCAATTTGGATAACAGTCTGTATGTATATGGGCAAAGGCATGCGTAAAATAATATTCGCAATTCAAGAAATATAATAATTGTATTTACACCTGAAATTGGTATATTATATTCTGGAAGTCAAATAATCATGAATGTCATAACATGATATCGTTCAACGTCGATGAATTGATCCGTTGCTGTCGGTGCCTGTAGTTGTTTTTGACCGTTCCATTTGGGTACCCAATGACGCTGCATTTTGTAGTTGCTGGTTCGGTGCGTTTTGTCCCCATTGTGCACCACCAGTACTATGCGTCACTGTGTGCTTGGCGTGTGCATCATTTTGCAGCCGTCCAGTTGCTGTGCGACCACCGCCACCACCATGTGCTGCTGTTGTCACTGTGCCACTGTTGTGCGCTTCTTGATGTGCTGCCGCAACCTCACCGCCCCAATCGGCTTGGTGCGGGTGCAGAGGCCAGTGGCTGGATTGCGAATGCGCGCCTGAATGAATAATGCTGCTTGGCTTTATAGTTGGCAAAATCTCTAAGTGTTATTGGAGCAATTTTATCTTCATATTTTCTCATTTATTTGTTTATTTTAATTTATTTTATCATATTTATAAAATTTATTCTATCAATGCTGAAATAAAACACCAAATTACGTACTACCAAAATTTGATTCAACCGCGCGTATATTTTGAAGTTATGAGGTTGGAGCACTATCTTCCAGCAGCGTAAAGGTAATAAAAGTACGAATAGGAAAAGTATGTTCTTCTATGCATAGTTCGTTTGTGGGGGGAGCGGAGCAATTTTAAGCTGGTCATCGAAATTAGTGTTCCATTGCACTCCGTCGGAAAATACGGTCGAACGTCGTTATCGCGCCATCTAGTGTTTCGAACAGCACAGTTACAATGCCACAGTTACAGTATTATCTGTTTCAACAACCGCTCCGTAGGCCCGTTTTTCCATGAGAAACTCCTTGTAGTTGCTGTTTAGAGAAAGGCCTGCTAGTTGGACCCGGGGTTAGGCATGTCGCAAGCGAGACAGCAGGCACCTAAGGCTAAAGGCCTAACTAACTATACTTCGTTCTCTCAGAGAACAAAGAACAAATTCTCGCGCGCTGATTGGTCCACGCATGTTCAGCAGCCAATCAGCGCGTGAGAATTTGTTCTTTGTTCTCTGAGAGAACGAAGTATAGTTAGGCCTTAACGATTAGGTTTAGGTTTGCTCTTGCAAGAGAATAGGTTTTTCGCCGTAACTGAAATCGCAGGCGTGGTTGCTACTGTCGCCTACACAGGTGTCGGCGTAAGCTTAGACTTTTATGAACCACATCTTGAAAACAGAAGCCTTTCTCTGTTCGGTTCGCGCACAACCAACAAGAACCAAGTTGGTCGACATGGGCAATCGTCACTAAAGCATTACGTTACACACTCGCACCCACCGTCGACAGGTTTGCGTTTGGGTCGTCGCTGTGGCACAACTGGTCGCTGTTTGGGCGCGATGAGCGAAGCCAAGCTGATGTTGCTGTTGTATTCGCGTGCATTTCGCTCGATGTTGACGTGCTTGCGCTGTTCTTGCACTTGTTTGTGATTCCATGCAAACGCCATCGCTTTATGTTCGGTTGGTTGGTGTGGGTTCGAGTCACTCAAGTGGCGCGAATATGAACATCCAATCCAGACACGCACTTTGCTCGCTCTGAATTCGGCGCCTGGTCGCTTTTGAGGCGCAGGAATTCCTGAGAAATGTTAATTCGACCGACCAATAACCTGCAAAGGAAAAACCATTCAAAGTGGGTTCAAAGCGCCGAGCTTGTTTTTGCAGACACAAGACAACGCAGACAAGCAGACTGCGGCGGCAAAAGCAGCGCGCTGGCCAGGCCATACGTGGTATAAAAGCCACGTATGCATAAACATGACTAGTGGGAGCACGAATACACATGTGTCCCGTCTAACCGAGCACTCTGGGCGATGTGCGTGTCTGTGGGTCACCATTTGCACAGCTGGGCTGCATCGATCTATTTTATGCCCGCCAACCACCGTCGGAATAACATTGCGAAATCACGGAGAGGTCTATGGCAGTCGGAGTCTGCTTTAGGCGCAACTTTTCTCTGAGCGCGCCAAAGCAATGAGTCATATAATACTTGTGAAGTGTATTATGCCACATTCAAAGATATGTATATAGAGCTGGAACAACTTTTGTATGTTTGACAAATAGAATAAAAAGAGTCCCTGCATCCCTGTGCTGGTAAAAAGTGCCAATTGAAGCTCATTCTTATTTTTTTGATGGACAAACATTGCACAAAAGCGATTCACAAATTTCGATGCTTGTTATACCGTACATCACATCCGCATTGTGTATCCATTGCTGACCACGGCAAGGATGCTTATGCAATAAACCACCGTTTGCATGTTTAGAACCATTTGCATTGAGCAAATTGGGCAACAGTTGCACAGCTGGAGGCCCACGTCAAAATTAGAAACACACAGCTCTCTAATGCAAACTATATGTAACTGTGTAGAATGGCGATGAAAGCAAGATTTAGCAAAGTTTATTGTGTAACCTTGGGAGCACTTGATCGTTTCCAGCTGTTGAATTTAAATGAAAATGCAGGTTGGTGAAGCAATGTCGAAAAGTTCACAGCAAAATGTGCATATCAAATAGCAGCTCACTGCAGTCCCCTGCTGTTCGCAACAAGCCAGAATGCTCATTCACCGTAAAGTTTGCACTTCTTCCAAATTCAAATCCAAAAAGCTCGAAACTGTGTCAGTAATCGCAGCCAGGGTTGGAAAAAAAATTTTTTCTAAATGAAAATTTAAAAAAAATTTTTTAAATAAAAATTTTTTTAAATTTTCGAAGATGGCACAAAAATGATTCAAATTTTTTGCAAATGCTGAATGTGACTTATTGGCGAGTTTTCCTGTGTTATATTTGTGCCCTTCCAGTAACCGATGGGACCTGAAGCCCACGTGGCCACTGACCGATGTTCTGTCTCTTGGTGCTGCTGCATGTGTGCATCAGAGATGACCAAATAAGATATATTTACGTGATAACGTAGGTTGCCTATACAGAAACCAGATATTTTGCTGTTTGTCCTGAATATTGGTTGTCTAAACAACTTTGATTGCTCTGATGAAGCTCGTCATCCGTGAACTGCTGACGAAAGAAACACATGTACCTTATGTTTTACATCAAGGCATATGGTAAACGCTTTCAGAGGCGCCAAGATGTGAAAAACAAGCGCCGCATGCACTTTTGTGAAGAAACCATCACGCAACCTGGGGAAAAATTACCAGTTTTAAGCTCGAAAAAGGCCATTTTTTAACGTTTTAGACAATATTGTTCCCAAATTTAAAAAATATTATTTTTTAAAACCGTGTTTTTTTAAAAAAATCTTTTTTGTTTTTTTTACCCAACCTGATCGCAGCCAGACAATGTCCATTTGCATCTGGGTTCATGCCGTCACCTGGCTTGTGCTTGCCCAATCAAGTAATGCGATTGATTGCACTGAATTTGCAGAACGTCAGTTATTCTTGGATACAGTAATCTGCCTGACAGAGTATGTGCATAGCCACAGAATGTCAGCACTGAGATTTAAGTGGTACCAGCGCGGTTAAGACTGACAATCAAATTTCCAACATCAACATAATCCCCGCACAAAACAAATTTCAAGACAAAATTTGTCTCGGTGAATTTAGCGACCGGTGCTTGCATTTATTCAAATAATTTTAGGCGATCTCAGCCTTTTCTCTCTTGTATTTGGAAATTTCCCTGACGAGGGCAATCATCATTGTCAAAATTTTGGGATATCAATAACTGAGAATTCCGTTGTGCTTCTTCGTTCTCAAAAAGCACTCAATAATCAGACAGTAAGGTGGTTTGAGGGCACGCCTTTGCGCAAGACCAGTGACACGGCTCTTAACGCCTGACAGCTTCGGGCCAATCGTGTCAGAGACGATAAATGCCACATGCATGCTCAAAGCACTTTACCGTCTGACCAATAATCTTATATATTTTTTGTTTCAATGCAGCCCTCAGGGCAACCGAGTAATTGAACTCAACAATCGTTTTGACATGTGTTCCAGATGTGAGCTCATGTGGATTATGGAGTTTTAATGCTTGGTATCAAAATTTAGTGTTTCACCGGGACTTATAAGCAACTAACTGGCTCGTGCATCAAAATGCGTGCTGTGGGACAGCATTAAAAAAGCCCATGCTGTGCTGAGTTTGTTCTCGTTAAATGTACATAAGACTGGGGTGTACTGTATTCGGGGCATTATTGCAGAGTACATCCTGATACTTCACGTGGGGCGCAGGACAACTATGGCCACTGGGTGTGAAATCGGTTTCCAGGCGACGGGTAACACGTGGCAACCTTTCTTCACTCTGCTCAAAGACCACCTTGATAACGGAGACTCGCGCGTTGAACAGTGCGTGCATCGTGATCTTTACAGTCAAATGCATAATCGGGGTCGTAACAATCCAAGGGGTCGGCCTGCACAACGCCGACGAATATTTTTTTCTATGTTTGTTATCGGATCGGTTTGGGGTATAGACGAATTGATACAGAATCGACCGCGTCTCCAAATCCACCAACTCAGGGACGTGACAGACGTAAAGGCAAACTACGCCAACACGAGCAGGATTTCGCTGCTGGCAGAATAGTGAAACATTCACACGTGGCTGCTGAAATTGGGAAATATTACACGTTGCAGCATACAACCTTAGTGCTTGAGGATTTTCTCTTTCAATTCGTTTTGTAAGCACACCACATCCGAAATCGAGCTATAGTTTGGCTATACAATCATACTCGTTCTCTTACAAATGTATACTTCAGAATTGGTGGCCCGTGGGCGTGGCACGTCCCCGGAAAATTTACATTCAAACTACGTGTATGCGACAAACTTGGACCGCTTAAATGGACTAAATTTAACATGTCCTGCGCGATGGACAACGGTGTGTTCAAGACCGTGTAAAATACATTTAAAGCGATAATATCGTTTTACCTAGTAGATTTGGGTTAAATTTAATCTGATGCCTTTGCGGACGAAAAAATCAGAGACTTGGAAAAGTATTTTTTTCAGCTCAAGTCGAAGCTTTACATTTTACAAACTTTAAATTACATATTTTCACCCCATAGTACTGTGACGACTCTGTTCTGTTGCAGAGTGGCACTTGACGAACATGACCTTGCACAAGTGTGTTGATGAACAGCAAAGATGCAGCAACAATGATGTGCAAACACGAAATTGGGCAAAGGTTTTTGAGAAAACAGATACCACGTAAGTCCCGTGCCCCAGTGATGTGTGTTTTATGTTTAGGGCCCGTACAGATGGATCAGAAACCCGCCGAAACCTGGACATACGAAACATTTTAGATCGTATTTATACAGCATGTAACGCCCAGAATCAGTATAGTCCAGCCACGAACTCATGAGACGACTTTATTTTGAAGTTGGCTTGTTCGGATCCAGTAATGTTCCGGTTCCACGTATTTCAGAAATGAAAGAAAGAGAAACGCATGTATATTTTTTAAAAACACGCTCTCCACCTCGGTGCGTAAATTCCCGTTTGACTCCCAAAACATTTGTGTGTTGAACGACGTTGCTGTTCGCGTAAGCACGCAACAAATTGAGGTCAGCCCGCTGGAGCTTGTCATCATCTCCCTCGGCCAATCTCTTTGTTTTGTTTGCGAAAACACGTGTAACCGGAGCATTTTTGAATCTGGCCAAGCAAGCTTTAAAAAAGTCGTCTCATGAGCTCGTGGTTGGACTATACACACTATTCTATAGAGAAAATGTTTCGCATGTTCGGGCTCTGGAAATTTGAATTACCTGAACATGCGAAACATTTAGATTTCCAGAACCATGTGTACTAATGCTGCGCGGTTCATGGTGCCTAAATACGGCCTAAATTTTTTGTATGTTCAGCTTTCGGGTTTCGGGTCTATCTGTTTTCCGATTCCATGCCGCAAATGTTCCAGATAGAGCCGCCCAATTGAGATTGTTCTAGTGTCCAGTTTATGGTCTAGATTTATCGATAAAAGAGGAACAAAACGATAATTCTAAAATTCTACGTGATAGGGCGGCCTTACGTAAAACAAGGAAATAGGAAATAGGAAATCTTTTGCGTGTTATAACTATTTTTTAGGAAACTTGATACGAAGCTGGGAAATAGGAAATAGGAAATATTTCCTATTTCCGAGTTGTTTTTTCGAAACTAGGAAATAGGAAATGTTTGGCACAATCAGCAGAACCAAACGGCAACGCAGCTCAACAAAATGTTTTGAGAGAGTTGCCTGCATATGCACAATGCATACTTGGCTAATAAATATTCCGTCAGTTGTGTTAAAAGTACCGGTGGGCTTGTCTATGGTGTCGGGACACGGTGACAAAATTTCCTATTTCATATTTCCTAGTTTCAAAAAGACAACTAGGAAATAGGAAATATTTCCTATTTCCTAATTCCTACTTTTTGAAACTAGGAAATAGGAAATAGGAAATATTTCCTATTTCCTATTTCCTAGTTTTACGTAAGGCCGCCGCCCATAATTCGTACGTTTTGGTCCAAATTTTTGGATTTCAGTCTAGACGACGCATCCACATGACACAAAAACCTGTTGCAATCAGGCATGAACCATTTTCGAAAAGCACAAAATTTTACATGTGAAACATGTGTTGTAATAAAACGCAATGGGGTTCCACTTGAAATTAAAATAAAAATAGTTTTCAAAATCCGATCTCCCAGCTTACTACCGAATGGAGCCCTCGGGGTTGCAGCCGCAAAACTCCGGTTTGCCGTTACAAAATAACAAAAGTCAAAAGAATGAAAATTAACATGAGTCAGGGACTCAACATACAGAAACGATTGACATGCGCTGACGATTGACATTTCGATGAGGGGTACCCAACGTGCCGTCAGGCGTAAAACCAAAAACAGGCTGTTGATCGATGTATCGTGCACACCTTTGGTCATGTCATGATCTTATTAACACAGTTTTCACTTTTCTGCCAATGTTGTCAAAATACAAGCTCCTTGACGTTCGGGTCCCGCATAACCTCAGCCGATGATCTTGCAGGAAGTTGACAGCAGACAACCAGAATTCAGTATGGGCTGTGTACCTGTGCGGCTACGGCCAGTGGTCGGCTTGGCGGTCGAACGGAGGTTTTGTTGCGTTATGTTGTTAGCGCGCATGTGTTGGTCGCATGATGACTTTAATGAGAATCCATTCGAAGTACTTGAGGAACAAAAAAAATTGCTTGCTCCAACTGGAACTCGAAAACTGTCGTTGTTGGACCAGTAAAACACGTGTGTACATAAACATCAAGCATTTTGGTTTGTACCTATACATTCTTGCGTTCTTTCTTTACAACATATCGTGTGCCGCCACAAAGCAAACCACCAATTTGCTTTTGAGAGTGAGATCAGAACAAATAAACCCCCGAACTGCTTCTCTAAATCATATGATGTCAAAGTTAAAAATGACTTGCGCGGGAAATTTACCCTTATGTGGGAAATATAGAACACAATTTTCCGCGTAGAAAAAGCGTGTTTTCTGACGGAAAACAATCAGGCATCGATAGTGTCAAGGCGATAGTGCCAGCAATATGGCACACGCAGAGAATGTGTTACAGATTCGACCGTGCGGACACGAGAATTGTATCGAGAAGTATCCCATGTTCATGAGAAGTGGGGAAATCGATGCGATGAGCCTGTTACTCAAACGCAATATTCAGGTGCGCTCGGCAAAGCAGGAGCACCCGACCGACTTTGCTCGTTGGGCCAGGCGCTTTTGTAAAATTTATTCCAAATTTGGGCTGGCATTGTTTTATCACAGCAAAGATTAGAACTAAACAGTGTGTAATTGCAAGTTATAAGCACTCCAAAATAAAAAAAGATTCTTTCACTCTCAAAATCATGACCACAGACGACAAGGCATAGGATATTGCAAACATTTCTTGAAACATTTCCAGTTAACGTCCTCAAGTTTCAGGAAGTGTCCCACAATACCGCCAGAAATCAAACTTTTCCGTGGGTCCTACAGAGATCAGAGCCGGAACTTTTATTTGACGACTTTCCGAATTTGTCAAACAAATAAATCCTGCGGAAAAGGTTGTTCAACTCGAAACTGTCGCGTGTTTCAGAATCGAAATGCGGCCGGCCGTACAACGCACCAGACACGTCGCTGAAAGAGGCACGACGTCAACCTCCGCCGAGTCGACGCAGAACGCTGGCCCGGCTCGTTACACGTTGGGACACTTCAAAACAAATTGTCATTTGTTGTTATTTGCGGTAGCCTCATGTAAAACGCTGTGTTTCGGAACCGCTGGTTTCTATGTTTTCGACGTGACGCATACGTGATGCTTTCCACTGTTCTTCAAACTTGACACACACACGGCTTGCGTTCAGGTGGCGAAAGGGCAGTGGCGCACAGTTGGCCCTGGTTGGCTGTGGTCAAATCGTCGTGGTTCACCAACGGATGCACCGGCGTCATCATTGATGAGCTGCATGTGATGACGGCCGCACACTGCATATCGGGGTGAGGGTATAGTGTTTCCTTTTTTTCTTGGTCCAAGGAAACAAGCGGCCCCCGTGTTATAACTGAACTTCTAGTTGAAGTCGAGATTACAAATCCACTCAATCACATAGCTGGCAAAAACGTGTCAAGGTTCGCCTGTGGAATCTAACAGCAACAATGTTTCACATGCTCGCTGTGAGCTTTCTAAATTACGTGTGCGCTGCCAGCATATCAATGAAACATTTCACTATGTTTGCTGCTGAGTGTCGTGCTTGGATTAACAAGGATACATTCTTAATCTCTTTCATTAGTTTTCTGAAATCTCGACCCCAAACTGGAGTTGAGTATAACATGGGGTCGTTTGTTTCCTTTGCCTTGCATAAAAAAGGAAATACTATACGCTTATAGACGCTCGTCCACGCAGAATTGGTATAGTAAGTTTCTAATTTCGTTGCCTCATGCATTTTTACAGGCGCAAAGAAACTCCCGTTCGAAGTCGAGGCAGGCAACAAGCCACGCAGCTGACACACACAGCTCGTGTGACTGAAACATTCGAAACGCACACAAGCCAACTGCGTGGCTTGTTGCCTGTGTGCTTAGCTTGTTGCCTGCCTCGACTTCGAACGGGAGTTTCCCCGCGTCTGTAAAAGTGCATGAGGCAACGAACTTAGAAATTTACCATAAGGAACAAATCGAGGCAGTGTTGTTCCTGGAGATGTTCCTCGAGTACACTAGCTGCCCTCCGGTGGTATACGTTCTCCCCCGATCACCCTAAACCTTTGGCCCGTGTGGTCATGATTATAAAGCCTCGATCATTTTAGCTCAGCTGCTGGAAGAGCAATACCGCGGTTAGGTGGAGGATTCGGGTTGAGCTTCGTCGAAGGAAGCAACTTTTGTTCACAAAAGATTTTGGAACATTTTGCATACAGTGCGCTACGCTCAGGATGGTTCTCACTGGGCCGTGTCGCATTTATAGTAACACTACGCCAACGCGAGCCCGATTTCGGAGGTGACAGATTGGTGAAACATTCACACGTTTTTCAATCTGGCCAAGCAAGCTTTAAAACGATTCGTCTCATGAGCACGTGGCTGGACTATACACACTTGACCCATTTACATAAAGGGGGGACAGCGAGACAGACTCAGAAAAGTCAAGAGAAACAATCACCAAAACCTTCCAGAAGTTCTATGTACGTGTTCGTCGGCGTAAAGAATAGCGGCTATCTGAACGCCGATTCGGTGGTGGAGTACAAAGTAACCGAATGGTACATCCCACCAGCCTACCAACCAGACGCCACCAACATAAGCACGAACCTTGTGGTCGACTTCGCAGGTAGATACATAATGTACAGCATATCGAGCACTAAAAGATGGTACTTCCCGAACGTAACTTGCGCGTCCCAGCTTAGTGTGTTGTGCTGAATTTTCGGGGTAAACTGTTTACAATCTTTGCCATTGTGTTCTGCAGGTTACATCAACGGTCAAACCGTGTGGCTGATGTTTTCAGTCGTCAAATACAACAACAAAGCCCTGTAGGTATGCAAGTGTGGCTGCTCAGACAAACGTTATCAGGCTGCGTGCAATATACCAACCATACCATCCCTGCCAAGCTTTGTTCCTCCATTTGACGATTTTGAAACATTTGAAACGCTTTGACCGTCGGGCATATAACCTACTGAACACCACAACAAATCTGGTAAACAGTTAACCACGAAAATTGAACAGCACATCAGAATATGGGGCTCGAAAGTGACGTAGGGGAAGTATACTTTCTGACCTGAACGCGTGTCACCCGCGATGCACTCTGCTGCTTTCAGTGCTCCGTCTGAAGAGCAAGATAAAGTTCGGGCAGACTGCGCAGCCAATTTGTATGCCGCAAGCAATGATGGACCCGCCGGCGGGATCCATGTGTTTCGTGGCTGGTTGGGGCGAAACTGGTAAGCCAAATGGACAAACATGGTCGTTCAATCATGATCCAAAGATACAGTATGTACATATAACGCGCAGAAATGAAAGAAGTCGCCCAATCAAAAATGTTCTCAAATCGGAATTAAAAATGCACCAAGCAGTCCTGAGCTGGTTCTTCGTCCTCTGGAGTCATAACGCCGTTGTGAAGTCTGAACCAGCGCAGTTCTCGTTTTGTTATTTTGAAACGAACTCAGAACCACGGGAGAACAGGTTTTCAGCCAGTTCGCGTTAATTACCGGAATTGTTCGCAATCCGAGAACTCATCGAAAACCGTTATCTTAAACCCGGAACTAATGTGAATATTCAGCGTGTTTTATATTGTTCATTGACCTGTTTTTGCAACAAGTCATCGTCAGTGCGAATTCACCACACGGTCACGTGACCCCAAACGTCTTGGCGAGCATGAGTTTCGCCTACTTCGTTGACGGTCGGCCGTCGGCCTCATCTGGTTTGTTTATTTGGGCCGGGTTGGAACTGAACGATAAGTTGGCCATATTTTGGGTCGTTCACACAGACCAACTCCAGATACGCGAGTTCGAGGGATGCTTGATCAGCTGATGGCAAGGATTTATCCTTCGGGGTTATGCCAATTGAAATTCAACCACTCAATAAACGCAAATGACGTGCCATTTCTGATGTGCGCCGTGGGACATCGGGTGCACGGAACGCCGGACCGAGCAGGAGTCTGCCCGGTTGCGCTTCTTTGATGTTTTATGTTGTAATCGGTTAGTAACGCGATAGCACGGTGAAGTTCGATAAATCTCCACTAGAAGTACATATATCCACCGCACATGCGTTATTATCTGATTATTATGGGTGGTATCACTGGTGAAATGCAGCTGTAATCTAGCACTCGTGTAACTAACGGGGAAAATTTAGGCAGTATAGTCCAATCACGAGCTCATGAGACGACTTCTCGAGGGTTTCGTGAAAAAAAACGATCAAGCGCCAAAAAATTTCGAGAAAAACTCGTTTGAACTTGGATTTGAAAGTTTCAAAGTGCACCGTTTTATCGTGTCGCAGGGCGACTCCGGTGGTCCGATCGTGTGTGACTGGCCATACGCAGGACAGTGGCAACTGCATGGTATTTTAAAAGGGGCGTTTAGTCGTAGCAGCTCCACCAGCTGCCATGACAAAAATATGCTGCTCGTGGCTGCAAAAGTCAGCAACTCTCGTGTTCTGGACGCGATCCAAGATTTCAAAGACAAGACCCCAAAGGGTTAGCAAGTGTGAATATGGTTGTTTCCCGTTACAGCGCCTCGAATATTAATGCATGATTATTAGTGTCAGTGTAATTAGTAAACCTCGAACTTAGTATCATTCAGTGAAAAAGAGCGAAACAGTTTCCGGTTTCAATATCACCAAGCTTGATAATCAAAACGCTGAGTCAAAACGTACGTAAAGGCAAACTACATCAACATGAGCTCGATTTCGCAGCTGGCACAATAGTGAAACATTCTGACATGGCTGCTGATTTGGGAAATGTAACACGTTGAAAAAACCGGAAGTTGGAAACGTTGAAGAATACAAACTGGAGCATGATGATTTTCTCTTTCTATTCTTTTTGAATACACACCACCTTCGAAATCGGGCTCGTGTTGTTGTAGTCTGCCTTTATGTATGTATGCTACAGATTGCTTTCTTCTACAGACTGTGATTGCCTCTGGCATATCGACATGCGGCCTGGTTCATCGGCTGGAACGCAAGAAGTCATCCGAGAATACCGTCCCGAAGGCTGCATCAACTACGATGGCGAAGAAGCTGCAACGCGGTTGCCCATGTGTGATAATGGTAATTAATCATTCTGCATGATCAAAATACAATGTAGGCATCACGAACCAGATACATACACATACAGATATTGGTCGCACAATGACTAACGGAGAATTTATCCAAAAAATTCAAAGGATGGACCCTGATTCAGGCTCAGCCACGCTCAACTACTGTTTAACCACTAAGCTACTTGTATGTCCGACAAAACATTTTCATCTGAAAATATAAACTAGTAGAACAACCACCAGCTGACAGCAACGTGGTTGTTTTACTGGTTATTTTCAGGTGAAAATGTTTCGTGAGAAATACAAGTAACTGAATGGTTAACAGTGGCTGAGCGTGGCAGTTCCTGAATCAGGGTCCATCCTTTGACTTTTGGATAAATTCTCCATTAGTCATTGTGCGACCAATACAGTACATATGTATGATGCACTTTTCGCTGGCGGTGGTTTGATGTTGGGGTTGCTGCCGGAGTTTTCCATACCAAGTCCATGGGGGCTCAATTTTGGAAAAAAACGTTTGTGGTTGGGAGTTTGACATATTTGTGGAAGTCGGTAAAATATGGTATTCATAGCTACAGTCGAGTGCCGCATGTACATCTATATGCCTTCGCTTCATGCACATTTGAAGGACCGTGCTGTTCAGTCCCAGAACAGCTCTAAAAACGCAATAATGACCTCTTCATGAGGCTCTTTTGAAGAAACCCAATGAACTACAATATACTGGTTTCACCCCAAGTAGCAAACTCGGAAACCTCTCCGAGTTCTATTTGGGGGGACTAAGGAAACGAACACATTTCTTATTCCCATTTGTCTCAGCTCCGGGCTCGGTGGGCCGTCCAAAGCGTTGGGTGTGGTGCAAACGTCAGAGTTACAATGCAGTCCTCTACTGGTCAGCCTTGTACAGTTTCTATCACTGTTGAGAAGTGTCACAAAGTGCGCAGTATTACAATAATAACGGTGGTGAGCGCATGTATTGAGCGAGCATGATAAAATTGAGTAACAACACCTTCGCAGGCACTCTTCTTAAGCTATGTTCATATGAACAAAGCAACCTTTAAATAACATGGAGATGCTCGATCACAATAAAATCAGCAGCGATCGAAACATGATGAACCAAATACCAGACGCGCGCCCGTCTAAGGTTTGCCCGTCCCACGAACTTTGCGCTTAAATAATATCGACAAAGAATACATACGTACATAAATCACACAACATCAACTGAATCAATGACAATTTATTCATTGTTGCAGTTGACAAGCAGTCTTGAAACTGTCAGTTCTTCCCACGGAGTCCCTTCGTTCTTCGATGCCCGTCTCCATTGTGTCGTAGTAAACTGGAGGAGGCTCTAAATGGAGCATTTTGGCATTTTGACTGGCTTTAATATATTTGACTGATATCAAGCTGCCTTCAAATAATAACCCCGGAACAGGCGTGTTATCGTTCAGCGCAAAACATAACTGTTGATGTCAAAACGCAAAAAACGTCATGCATTCTATCCAGCGGAGTTTTCGACTCAAAGCCCCCTCCCCCAGGGCGGCAAGTGGAAATGTTTCCACCTGGAGATCATTTTATTGGATAGTTTTATCGGAGGGCCGTTTTTACCGCAAGTTGCCGTTAATGCACAAACCCAATATCGAACACAATAATATAATGGAATCCAAAAACCCACCGTTATATCCAGCTCCATTCATGTACATATCGTTTTGAGGCAAACCATCAGCCATCACCGACCCGCTATAGGGCGGTGTGTATGTGGGACTTATGTTGACAGGTTGGGGTCCCGGGTTCTCAAGTTGCCAGATGTAGATTGCTGCCCTGATCACCAGGTACAGGCAGGCCACTGAAAACAGGGGTAAGCTGGAGGAGAATTTGAACAATAGTCAATCTTTACAGTGGCCTTATGTGATCCGTTGTCGAAAATATCGCACTGACGATGACCTGGTGCGATACCGGTCTGCAAAAGCTGCATTTATGAAACGGCCTGCAGCATGGACAATTTTTCCAAACGTACAGTATGTATGTATGGTGCACGGGGCAACTAATCGCCAGATGGTCACGTGACAATATAAAAATAAAACGATTGTAAACGCACTGTGGGCCAACACAAGTGTGAACCAGTTGAGCGACAGAATGAAGATCGTCATTGGAACACCACCGGTTCTAAAAAAAGAATGTTCAGATGTGAGGAGTTCTCATTGTTGTGCATTGTGTTATCGTCAGTTATTGCGGTTATTGGGGGTTATCGTCGGTGCGAACGCGTTTTGTGGTTTCCCTGGACGCACGTATAATACGTCCAGGCGCGAATCCTATAGGGTTTTGTCACATTTATATTATTTCGCACAAAGTCGCCCATCGTATTATACCTACTGTACCTTGTCTTCCTCCTGATGCCGTATACGCCGGACACCTTTGACAGCATTAGGATGACAAAGTGAAACGTGGTGTACCCCCATGAGAGCACGCCAACAATTGCGGTGGTGATGTGCAGCCAGTAGTTGAAACCCTGAGCGACAAAGGGAAGTCTGATGCAGTCTAACCTCCTTATACGCAATTATACGGAGTTTTATTCATAAAAAGGCTCCTGAAAACGAGCTAAACCGCGATTTTGAGAGGTTGCGCCATGTATGTATATGTATTAGAAAAGATGCCGCTAAAATTATTCAAACACCTGCGATTTGAGCAAACAAGTGGCGTGAAAGCACGCAGCCAACATCGAGACGAACCCAACGATCATCGAATTTTTGTACGCACAATGATGTCTGAAATTCGAGGCTGTGTGGATTTGAGCCGTTAGTGGCCGTCTGGTGCGTTCGCGCTGACGATGACCTGGTGCACCACACATCTGTGAAAATAGGTCAAAATGCGCAGTGCGGTTTTGTTTGTTTAACGGCAGACGGGCGGTGCACCAAGACGTCGTGTCAGTGCGTATGGAGCACTGGCCAAGTGTCCTCCCTTGCCACGAGCCGTATCGATGACATACAGCAATCCCCGCCCCACACTTTGCGGGCTTGGTTTGGGACTTGTTTGTGAGGGACTTTTATTGGGCATGGCCTAGAACAGTGACAAACATTTACGCTGGTCGAAATCACAGCAACAACGACATGGCAAGATATAGTCCAACGCGCCATTTTGCACCCCCGTCCAGACCACTATGCCAGCAAAATGCACAAAGGCTTGTTTTTCTTTCTGGGATCTATTTGCTGAAGTTTCATAGACAACATTGAGGAAAACTATGCAGTCTTCGTCGTTCACCACAGATAAAAGAAATAACAATATTAATGGAAATAGTAACATAGTTACATAAAACTGAATTGCTCTCTCACCTGGTGACCATACAAACAAGACTGTACAGAACCAAGAATATGCTGCACACGGACAGAATCAGCACCAAAACGCGACGCGCCCGTTTGTGTGCCATGACTGCACGTGCGCGATGTAGGGCCTGCTCGCGTGGTCCCTCGATCATCGCACAAGTGGATGTGCGCGGCTGCATTATTGTCGAATTGTGAAATTCAATATAATTTGGGTGTTGTTTCTGAGAAATAAAAGCAATTTGCGAAAAGAATACAAACTATACAAAATGCAACAGTCCGTTCTCTTTTGTGATCATGATTGGGCAAGACCCTTCTATTTTTTGAAGAAGAATATCGTTCGTATTCACGTTCACCAAATTGAGCGGTATCAGAAGATGAGAGCCAGATTTGTGGCAAAAACGTTAACTTCATAGAAGGGGTCACTAATTCACTGGGGCGGTGTCCTGTTCTGTGCTCATTTCACGCCGTGTGCCGGGATAACACTGAGCCCAGATAAAACCATCATAGCACGAATATGCATGCACGTACTTGGCCTGGAAGACTCAGAGACAAAACACATTCGAAATAAATTCATTTATATCATTCCGCGATGCAGCCTTAGCCTTGGTCATTGCGGGTGTCAGCCAGCCCAGCCAGTTTCGGTTGCATAACACAGACAGCGGATAGATATTGTTGGCCCGGCGGTTTGTTTACCTGAACGCGTATGAAGGGAGGTCAGGGTCATTCATCGATATTTAGACGTGTGTGCACATGTGTGCACTGCCCTGCGGTCACCTTGTGGGTCCTTTTGTGTCTGCGTGTGTTGTGCACAAGCGAATTTCACGCAACCGAGATTGAACTGAATTCCGGTCACTGGTGAGAATCACAAGTTGACACCAGATTATCACCAAAGTTTACTTAACCTTGAGACCATTCGTTGGTCACGACAGATCACTTTAATCAGGCCGCATCTAATGTCATTATTATGAGGACTGATTAGGTTTATCATAACTTTCTATAAGAATTGTGTGAGCAAACAGAAATTTTAATCACAAAGAAAACACTGTGACAATATGACATAAAGGAACTATAATGTAAAAAGTAACCGTAGCTTTATGTACAATACGCATACAGGTCGAAAACAATTTCAATACAATAAGTGACAATGTTTGAAATCCGATTAACGTTCAGATAATTTTCTTGTTTCATACAAATAACATGCAAAATAAAAAAAACAAATAAAGCAGACCAGAGCACGCAGCGGGAAGAAACAAGCCAAAAGATATCCATGCCACGCTTCCGATAAACTCACACAAAATCCACTTCGCTCGATGCCGGACGACGCGACTAAGGTTGTTTGGTGATGAATTTGAAGCAAAAGAAGCAGCACAACCCAGAAGTGAACGAGATCACAATGTGGGATACAATGATCCCAACTCGCCCATCAACCAGGTCACACTGCTCCTCGCCTCGTCGTGGGTCATCAGAGCCCTGGGACGGGGAAAGACAAGATTGAACTCAGACAGATGTGCGCACACTAGCGTGAATACAAAGCAGGAAACCCGTGATAAAAACACAACTCTTACCAGGGTCTCGGCCACTGGCTGCATTAACCGTCAACTGTTGTTCCCTTCACGGTTGAACGATCTGCGGATTTGGAAGAGCTGGGGGCAAAGAAGTGAATGCAGGTTTGAAAATAATGTCAGTTTAAAATGCGGAAGAACAACGAACCATTGATTTGCCAAGGGTTGCCGTTGAGCCTGGTAGACGTCACATACACGGGTGGAAGCGACACACACACACACACACATGGAGCAGGCACACACAGCCTGTGTGACTGAAACATTCGAAACGCACACGAGCCAGCAGCTGCGTGGCGTGCTGACTATAACGTTGAACTTGTTGCCTGCCTCGACTTCAAACTGGAGTTTCCCTGCGTCTGTAAAAATGTATGAGGCAGCGAAATTAGAAATTTACGATAACACACATTAGGTCAAAGGCTGGCGTTCACTAAACGCTTGTTTGGTCAGTTTGGCCAGCATGGGACTGTGGTACAATGACCGACCTAACGCGCCACCTTTTTGCTCCCATCATCGCACTTATTTTTGTATGAACGACTTGTGTGAAGTCAAAGAAAACAAGCACAAAAAGACACACAGCAAAACAGAATTTTTCTAAAGTTTTGTTGCAGCGTTGCACACGGGCAGAGGAGACGCAGACTCGGTTCATGCCGTCACGATATTCAGCCGAGCTGGGGCTCAAAACGGAGAGCAGTATTCCTTGTGACCTGGTCATAACACCCAAACACGTGATGTATTGGTGACACAAAGTGCGGTGCTTCTTTCTCAAGCTGACTGGATTTTGCTTGGTGGACAATAAATTCTACGTTCAAGTCGCCAGCTGCACAATGCACTAATCTCGTTATGAACAGTGTTTTAATCAAGCCGCATATGATTGGCAGAATTCGCTGACCGATTGGGTTTATGTTATCATGACTGTCCATAACTATGGTGAGCAAATGGGAATCTGAATCACGAAGAAACCAAACAAATGACAACTGAATTACGTCAAAAAATAACAATTTCAAACAAAATATAAAGACAACTGATTATAATTTGAAATCAATTAGTCGCTGAAGTCATCCATCCTTTATCGTGGCACCGCATCCACAGGACTTTTTCGCACAAATTTGGTTTTGATCGGCCGGGTTACCACTGGTCTCTGCTCCTGAAACCGAAGGGAAGAAATTTTATCAGAAACCAAAGCTATAAATATTATGAAACAACAGAATGGACGCTTACAGCCGCACCCGCCCTGGCGAATTGATCTTGGCTGATTTTCTTCAAGTTTTGCTCTTTCGGCTGTCGTCGAGCTTCGATATAATCGGCTGGAAAGTGTGTTGAAACATTATCGACCACCAAGGTCATTATTGAAACATTATCGACCACCAAGGTCATTATTGAAACATTATCGAAGACACAAACTGTCGCGTCAGCATACTGTACAATGCAAACACAACGGTTGAACTACAACGGCAAGGCAAAAACACATTTGTCAGAAACGTTATAGAGCTGGTCCACTTTGACCAGCGTAAAGTTCTCCATTTGCAGTGCGAAAATAACTGTTACGCCATGGGTGTCGACCAGTGGTGTAGCTACCCAGGCGGGGCGGCAACCTACTGTACCGCAAAAAACGTGGGGCGGCAACCTACCTACTGTACCGGCCGAGCTAGGGGGGGGACAAAACTTTTTTAGGTCTAAATATTGATGAAAATGTGCTCTAAAACGCTAATTTCGCGCGCAGCGCGCGATTTTTCGCTTATTTGGGGTGAAAAATACCGATTTGATACCATTTTGAGCCAAAAATCGCAACTTACTGTACCAGCTGCCGGGCGGCGACCTACCTGTTGTACCAGGATGGAGCGTCACCCTATTTACCTACCGTACCTTGGGGGACGCCCCACCCCCTCCTACACCAGTGGTGTCGACTCTATCAAAGCCAACCAACGCGAAATCAAGAACAAATAACTGAGATCACCTGTCAACGAGTATTTGGGCGCGCTGAGGGCCTTTTTCGGATGCACAATTCTCTCCGGTATGTTCAGTGCGCGGCGAATGAATGGGATTTTGAACAAGCCACCGTAGCAGAGCGAAACAACGTTGCTGGTCGCCCAGTACAGACCGAGGGCCTGCAACAACAAATAATATTCAAAACTTGGGTGTTACTTGCACATAAAAGTTTCCTATTTACGCCTAAGATACCAAAAACAGCCTACAATTTGTCCAAACTCATCGAAATGTGACATTTTGGGGGCTATTAACGTCCGAAAACTGAAAACTTTGAGCTCAATCTGTATGGTGAATAGATGAATAAGATCCACAGTGACCGAACGTGATTAATATGATTTGGCAAGAAGACAGGCCCGAAAAAAATGCAATTTTTTTCTACGTCCGTGTCTCGTGTTCTTGAAAAAAACGAAAACCGAAACACGATATGCGAAGATGTTTCTTTTTAGCAGACGCGAACATTTTACCGTCAGCCGAAACATTTTCGAACAGCACGCCTTGTGTTTCGGCAGCGCCAGCGTTCCGTCACTTCAGATGCAAATTGCGAACAAAGACAAACAGTTCTGAACTCACGGCTGGAAATTGCGACGTCGCACAAAACACGAACGTCGGCAGAACGTAGCGAAAGCCGATCTTGGCATATTTGTGCATCACGTTCGGGTCGGAGCCGAACTCAACGCCAAGCTGAAAGAACATCAACGGTTTTGGGTCGCAGATATCGGTCAGTTAGTTTACTGGTTGAAACTTGCCCAGGAGGATTGGGCAAAATAAGATGCCCGGCTATATTCACGTAAGTACAGAGTAAAGTGATGTGGTAGCAATTTCAAGTTCACTATAATATAAATGCGCAACCAGTCCTTCAGCTGCCACTAAATATCGGGGAATTGTCGGGGAAGAAGCATAGACAATTACTACAAAATTTTCACTTTTCTGTCAACATGCTATGTGATCTGTCCTGATGTATAGGCAATCCGCCAGCTCATGGCACTTTTCTTGACGCGTTTTGTAGCTTCTGTCGGCTGTGATTTTGTCATAACCAGTGTTTCAACTATTTTTGTTTCCAAAAAAAGAAGAATCATAGACGATGACAATTAGATCGAAAACGGCAAGATTCCCAAACAAAAAAAGGCATCGACCAACTTGTGTAACAGCGATGAGCGACAGTGTGGTGATAACGGGCAGACCACCGCCGATATTCCACACACCGAATAAAGACAGATCAATCGAAGTGTAGGCGTCAGCCGCCGTCAAATCGGGGAACCTGATGGTGTTTCTCGCATATTTTGTCGTTTTTTATTGAAAAGACACAAATAATAGTTTTTTTTATCGCAGCTCACCACAAAACGCCACCGCTTTCGAATCCGGTAACATTGTATTTGACCATTGAGCGAAGGCCGATGAAGACCGACGAAAACACGATCACCTGAACAGGAAAACTAGTAATTTGAACACGTTTTTATATTTTCTTTTAAAAGGTGGACGCAAAAAATCCACCTGAGGCACCAGAAATGCGAGTCGTTTGAAGGGATTCAGGTCATGCTTCTTCCAGAAGTCGAACACATCCTGCTGTGCTTCCATCGCTGTAAATATTAAAATCTAATCAACTTTTGCAAATAAAAATTTTTTTGCTAAAAATTTCACATTCCCGCCCAACCGACCAGCGAGTTTATCGCCACTGGCGCCGATTTCGTGCGACCGATTCTGCAGCCGAGTCATCTGTGGCTGGACATTGTGGGCGCGGGCAGAGTAACGTTGGACGGACAACATCACCGGGAACATTGCCAGACGGATGATGACCGTCGCTGAAGGAAACATTGAACAAAATGTGTAAAACACAGCGTTCGAACCGGACTTGTCTTCGTCACCTGACAGTTTGCATCTGAGGTTAGATGATGACACCTGTATTTATTAACTATGTTTAGATCCCATTGCCTGGCTCTGGCATCCAGATTTTGAATTTAGGTGAGAGTATGAACCCACACAAGAATGTATTTTCTGTAGTTTTGGCCCGATTTCGGTGACAGACCGTGTTTTTGGCGTCTGGGCTTCGTTGAAAATGAAAGGAGTGTATAGCGGTGTTTTATTTAGTTTTTACAAATGTGAGCAATATTTATAATAATAGAGTAGTTATTAAGCAGTTTAAGCAATTGAACGAAGCACAACATACTGAGAATAATGGCCTGCCACCAGGCCAAGTCGACGTCGACCAGAGATGAAACTGGAGCGACCAGTTGGCTCAGATAGGAATCCGGCTTGAAAAACGTGCCACCGTGCAGCAAGTTGATGCAGCGTTGGAAGATTCCTAAAAAAACACAGCCAAGGGTGAATAAATTCTAAAAACTCTGAGCCGCCACACCAAACGTATGCCCCCTAAAGGACTCGAACCTCCGACCTTTCCAGCCACCAGGCGCCTGGACAGCCAGTTGCTCTACCAACTGAGCTACGGGAACATGGTCTGGCTGCGGCTCAAAGTTGCACTCATACCCATGCAACCGTGCAGACACACACTGCTTTGCACGCCACACGCCACACGTTGCGCTGGCTAGCAGACTTCCAGTCCAGAATTCTTATAGGTCAAAGAATGAAGAGAAACATCAGATAACTGACCAACAGGCGTGTACCATTTTCCCAATCCAACATCGAATATGGTGCCGTGCGTAGCGATTGTCTCGATGGCGCTATCAATCAATTTGGCATCAGGCACGCTCGGCAGCGACGGAATTGAGCCCAAATCGCTGAGTTTCAGCTGAAAGTACGTGACGCACACATTTGGTATTGGTCACTAACAGCAAAAACCGAACACAAGACGGAACATCGCCAACACCGGTTATGAGAATAATGGAGAACTGCTTCATCTGAAGCAGAGGTATGAAGCAGAGGTCACAATCGGGCCGGGCCGCAATTTTGGGCTTTTGGTTCGGGCCGGACCCGAAGCTTCTGAAGTGACTTATTTTAATGAAGGAACAGAGATTTTTTGTCAAAAATACAAAAATTTCATAGGGATTCGGTAAGTAAGTGATCAGTACTTGTCTATCTGACAATTTTTTCATGGAAAGCAATTATTTTTTCACCAAAAAATAGGTTCAGAAAAATTGCAAGGATTATGACAAAAATCGGGTAAACCTGACCCAACAAATTCGGGCCGGGCCGAGCTTTGGTTTGCGACCTCTGTTCTGACGGTAGCTTCTTATTTTAGTTTGCGCGGGACTGTCCCACTTCATTCCTGTCACAAATGTCTGAATATGTCCCCCCGCCCACCCCTAATTTGGTGAGCTCGGCTTCCGTGCTGAACGCTCTGCTGGTGGCGAAGCGCTGATTGCCGTTTGTCGGCAACAAAACCGACGACGAGAAGCGATTTGATAGGAACAAAGCGCGTTGCCGAAAACGAGCGATATCTGAAATTAATTGCATTCTCCTTTCCTGTTCAGCGCGAAAAACATAAATTTAACTATTTGACATGATGAATTTTCCTACCTTTTCCAGCTGAAGAAGCATGCCGGTCAGCCTTTGGCGCTGTCGTCGCGATCGTGAGCACGCCATTTGATGAGCTGTTGGAGCATGAAGGAGGACACAAGATGCTGCTGAACTTTTGACCAAATTGCAATTGCGGACAGTTGGTGATTTCGAGCAAAATCGTTGATTTTCGACCACGAAATCCGATACCAACGACGCTTTTTGCCATTGGTGACATGATCGTTTGTGATTTTTTACTTTGGCACTTATGGTTTGTTTTGCAGGTTGAATTTTACCGTGAAACCTAAACTACAAGAGGGCTGTGACATTGTCGTGATCGAGGAAACCGCGATTTTTGGGTGGTCCGATTTTTATTTTCAGAGCTGATGGTCTGCGGCGAGAAGACGATTGGCTATTTCTTCACCCTATCCTTGGCTGATCCTCCGCTCCGCACTTTCGAAGTTTCAGTGTTTTTTAGGCTGTTTGTTGTGTTAAGCCTGATCCAAAGCCTAAGTTTAAGCCTAAGCCTCGGCCGAGGCCTAAGCCTAAGCCTACGCCTAAGCCAGAAAGTTAAAAAAACAAAATTGTTGTTTTCACTATCGGGAGTCGAACCCACTTCCTCTGGCACTGCAAGCTAAAGCACTGCCGCTGGGCCAAGCTGCCGACGTAGCCAGAGCCCTGAAAGGTGCAATACAATCCTAATGCGCGCACACTATTAAAGGCAGTCTACGGGAGGTTGTCACTCAGCCCCCGATTACCGTAACCCACCGTAATTTTGATCTGCAAGGATCGTGTCGAGACCATTTTGTTTTTTATCTATGTTTTGCGTGTTAGCGCCATCACCAACCAACATTTCCAAGTTTTGGTGATCGACGCGCACGATGACAATTTCCAGCTTGCTGCCGCTAATACACGTGTCGATAAGCAGCGATCAGCATGGATCTCGCAACGATCTCGCTTGCGGTGGCTTACGGTATTCGGGGGCTGAGTGACAACCTCCCGTAGACTGCCTTTACACAACACGGTGTCCAGACATTCACAAATATATGTAATATATGTAATTTGTTACATATATTATTTTGGGAGTTACATATATTCTTTTAATATATGTACCTAATATATGCAATATATATGTACCAAATTTTTTTTGAAACCTCTGCAACCGCCCTAAATTTCTGGAAAAATTCAATGTTGAAAAACGCATTTTTACGCATGTTACGGTTGACGCACACAGTCACCCCCGCTGCAGTGTGTTGACCGACCCCGGCCAACACCGCGTCATGAGTGTGCTTTTGCCAGCAGATACTAAGTGCAGGGGTTGTGGGGCACACCTCCCCGATCCCTTTAGCGTGTATCATGTGCATCATATTCCACTTCCACTCCACTGGTGTAGCTAGGGGAGTGGGGGGAGCCCCCCCTAGGTACAGTAGGTAGGTAGGTTGACGCTCCATCCTGGTGCAGTAGGTAGGTCGCCGCACCCCGGCTGGTTCAGTGGGTTGCGGTTTTTGGCCCAAAACAGCTTAAAATCGGTATTTTTCACTTCAAATAGGCGAAAAATTGCGCGCGAAATTAGCATTTCAGAGTACATTTTGATCAATATTTCGACCTAAAAAAATTTGTTCCCCCCACTAGCTCAGGCGGTACAGTAGGTAGGTTGCCGCCCACATTTTTGGTGGTACAGTAGGTTGCGTATCCGCCTTGGTAGGTACACCACTGTTCCACTCAGTGTAGTTCCTGGGCCCTGGGGGGGCAGTGCCGTGACTGGGTGGGAGTGGTCCCCAAAAAAAAAAAAACAAAAACAAACACAACAACACCCCCCCCCCCCCCCCCCCCCCCCCCCCCCCCCAATGGTGCCCTACCCGCCCGCCCCGACCTGGTATACTACCTCCCTATCCGCCCCACTCTGGTTTGGTTGGTGCCCTACCCGCCCCGATTTTTTCCCTCAAAATGCCCATTTTTTGGTCAAAAATACCCAAATTTCGGTTGAAAACCCTTAAAAGTGCAAAAATTGCGCGTATACATGTATGTACTTTATAGCACATACAAATAGGCACCCGAAAAAAGCTTGTATGTGCCCTACCTGCCCCGAAAAATGTCCCCCTCGCCCAAACTTGAGTCCCCCAATAGTTCCAGGTACACTACCCACTACCCCCACCCGCCCCGGATTTTACCCCCTATGTACCGTAACCGCCCCGCCAAAGTAGCCACAGCACTGCTGGGGGACGTCTGTTCACCCTCCATGGTGACAGTTATGAATGAACCTACTGTTATTGGAACTTGAGCAGCGGTTCTGATGTGGATATGGTGCGATGGTGTCAGTCGGCGATCGGCGTCAGCCAACTTGATGATATGTATATGTGCATGCAAACAGCATTGCAGAAAACAGAATTGTGCATTCCAAAATGTGAAAAACGTTTCAAGTGGGCGGAAACAAACGGCACTGATGTTTAGTGACACTTCCGATGCCTTCCAAAAAACTGGGCAACCCCCTTTTTTACGGGTAAAAAAACCGGCAACTCCTCTATTTTTTTCCGATGCCAAAAAATTTGGTACATATATTATTTTGGGTCCCGTGAATGTCTGACGGTGTCTGCTTGCTGAAACAGGCAAGTTGCGTGTGTTTGTGTTGGCAGCACAGCACACAACAGTGCAGTGTAGTTCCTGGGGGGGAGGGGGGTCCCCCCCCTAAGGTACACTAACCGCCGCGACCAAGGTACACTAGTACACTAACCGCCGCGCCAGGTACACTAACCGCCTCAATTTTTGCCTAAAATAGGCAATTTTAGGCCTAAAATGTGCATTTTTAGGCCGAAAATGAGTGATTTTTCGGTCAATGTTGTCAAAAGTCGCCAAAATACCCTTTTTATGGAGAATTTTTTCCAAAAAGGGCCAAAAATCGGTCAAATTTGCTACCTCAAAAAGTGACTTTTTCCTGAATTTGGGTCTCCCCCCCCCTTCCCCCCAGGGAGGTACACTAACCGCCGCACGGAAAAAAGGGGTAGGTACACTAACCGCCGCGCCGGACCAGGAACCACACTGCAACAGTGTAGTTCCTGGGGGGCTCCGGGTACACGATCTCCCCCAATTTTTGCCTAAAATAGGCATTTTTAGGCCTAAAATGTGTGATTTTCAGATCAATATTCTCAAAAGTCGCCAAAATACCCTTTTTATGATGAATTTTTTCCAAAAAGGGGCAAAAACAGGTCAAATTTTCAACCTCAAAAAGTGACCTTTTCCCGAATTTGGGTCTTCCCGAATTCCCCTCCCCTTCCCCCCTCGGGGGTACACTATCTCCCCCTCCGAAAAAAAACGGAGGGTCCGCTATCTCCCCCTCCGGACCAGGAACTACACTGGCACACAACAAGAAGCTTGGACGCTGTGAAGAAATAGTCGCATAAATGCGAGAAGTGTTTCACGTTTTTCTCATGATCTGCAGGTGTGATGCGCAGGTCCTGTCCGATGCCACCTCAAATTGATTGGTTTGCGGTATATTCTGATTCGCTAAATGATTTTCAAATCTTCCCGCCATTTCTCTTCAATTTGTCCTTTGTGTTTCGTGTTTCTTTCGCCACTCATTTGATTATTTTTTGTTTTTGTGTCCGTCCATGTTTTTTCGTTTTATTTTAACAAGCAAACAATGAATAATGTTGCACGCTGTTTAGAATCGATCGATTGACGCAAACAAACACCTACCCAGCAAGACGCAGAATGCACAGCAGCATCAACATCAATCCAATTCTTATTCCGCCGACATCGCGATCGAGTTCGAGTGAATCGACATCGGCCGCCGCCAGAATGACCAAATTAACGAGCGATTCAGCCAAACCAGTCGGTCAATCGGTGTCGGCCAGCTCGGTGACACGACCGAATGCAAGCACACCGCCCGTGCATTGGAATCCCGGTCGGTTTGCTGCGCTTTTGTTGGCTTTTCAGCGGAAATTAGGATGGCGCCAAGCCAAGCCGCCAGGTGTACCGTAAAACCTAAAATACAAGGGGGGCAGTGTAGTTCCTGGGGGGGGAGGGGGGACCCCCCTCGGGTACGTCTGTTCCCCCTCCGAGGTACGCCTGCCCCACTGTTCCCCCTCCGGGTACGTCTGCTCCCCCAATTTTTTCCTAAAATGGGCAAATTTAGGCCTAAAATAGGCGTTTTTAGGCCAAAAATAGGTAAACTTTAGGTGAAACCTTCAAAAAAACGCCAAAATACCCTTTTTATAGGGGATTTTTCGCAAAAGAAGGCAAAAATAGTCCAATTTTTCGACCTCAAAAAATGACTTTTCCGTCCCCCCCCCAAATTGGGACTTCCCCCCCCCCCTTCCCCCCCAGGTAGGTACCGTCTGTTCCCCCTCCGAAAACAGTGGAGGGTACGTCTGTTCCCCCTCCGGACCAGGAACTACACTGAAGGGGGGCTGTATTTTTCACTGACCCCTTTTAGGGGGGCTGTATTTTGGGGGGCTCTATTTTTGGGGGGCTCTATTTTCTCGCTGCCCAAAATCTCAAAAAATGTTCCAAAAATACCCCTAAAATGGAGTTCTGTCAGGGTGTTACTGGTCATTATTGAGTGTTTTTAGGTGCAGACCTCCATAAAAGGCTTTACGTCATCATATACTCAACCACAAACGTTGTACATAAGGTGTCTTCTACAAGAACTTGACTTTACGACCCCCAAGCGGTGAATTCCAAGTTGGGGGGGGCTGTATTTTGGGGGGGCTCTATTTTTTCACTGAACCGTTCTAGGGGGGCTGTATTTTTGGGGGGCTCTTTTTTTGGGGGGGGGGGGCTCTATTTTAGGGAATACGGTAGTTCCTGGGGGGAGGGAGGGGTCCCCTTCGGGCAGGCGACTTTTGACAACATTGACCTAAAAATCACACAGCCCAAAGGGCCAATTTTAGGCCCAAAAATACTTACCGTATTCCCTGAACTAGAGCCCCTCAAAAATAGACCCCCCAAAAAATACAGCCCCCCCAACTTGGAATTCCCCCCTGTGGGGTCGTAAAGTCAAAAGCAGAGGTCGCAATCGGGCCGCGGGCCGGGCCGCGATTTTGGGCTTTTGGTTCGGGCCCGGCCCGACGCTTCTGAAGTGACTTATTTTACTGAAAAAGTAGGGATTTTTTTGTCAAAAATACAAAAATTTCTGACGGATTCGGCAAGTACGTGATCAGTATTGCCTATCTGACGACTTTTTCATGGAAAACAATGAATCTTCAACCAAAAAAATGGATTCAAAAAAATCGCAATGATTATGACAAAAATTGGGTTAAAATCTGAGCCACAAATTCGGGCCGGGCCGGAGATTTGGGGGTTCGGGCCCGGCCCGAGAGATTTTTCGGGGCGGGTAGGGTACAACACAAGTTTTTTCGGGTGCCTGTTTTTATGCACTAAAAAGTACATATATCGCGCGCAGCGCGAGATTTTTGCACTTTTTGGGGTTTTCGGTCGAAATTTGAGCATTTTTGACCGAAAAATGGGCATTTTGAGGGAAAAAATCGGGGCCTGGTAGGGTACCAGAGCGGGGCGGGTAGGGGGTAGCGTACCAGGCCGGGACGGGTAGGGTACCATTGGGGCCCCACCCCCTCCCCAGCCACAGCACTGCCCCCGGCCCCGAAAGGGGGAAGATCCAAATTCAGGAAAAAGTCACTTCTGAGGTAGAAAATTTGACCTATTTTTCCCCCTTTTTGGAAAAAATCTATACTACCAAAACAGGAAGACGTATGTGTGTGTATATGTATGTGTGTTTGTGGCCCCCTCCCTCGGAATTGCGGACGGGTCAATTTTCACGGGTAGCTTTGGGTATGCTAACGGGTCTTCGGGGGAGGGGGGGGCACGGCACGGGCGCGGCGCTGTAGCCGGGCCGTAGGCACGGGTCCCGTCTAGTTCTTCATAAAAAGGGTATTTTGGCGACTTTTGAGAACATTGACCCAAAAATCACATTTTAGTTTTAAATCACATCACATTTTAAAATCACACAATGCCCATTTTAGGTCTAAACATGCCTATTTTAGGCAAAATTGGGGGAGATAGTGTACCCGGAGGGGGAGATAGGGGGATAGTGTACCACCTGAGAGGGAGATAGAGTACCCGAGGGTGGACCCCCCCCCCTCCCACCCCCAGGAATTACACTATATCGCTCCTGGGCGCTATTTTGGACCTTTTGGATCGGGCTGGTCCCTGAGTTTTGTTGATCAGTCGGGTCTGGGTTGCAATTCATTTCATTCCGTATGTCGATAAACGCAACATTGTCTGTTTGTACTTGCAGCCATTCCCGGTTCGTTCGGTCTGTCCGGCAGCAGTGTGTCATCGTCACACAGCAACACGAGCACAACGGGCGGGGCGGACTGCAAAGTCGACAAATTTCCCTCTTCTGAAGAACTAGGACGGGAACCCCTGCCTACGGCCCGGCTAGCGCGCCGCGCCCGTGCGCGTGCCCCCCCCCTCCCCGAAGACCCGGTAGCATATCCAAAGCTACCCGTGAAAATTGACCCGTGCGCAATTCCGAGGGGAGGGGGCCACAAACACACATACTATATACACACACATACGTCTTCCTGTTTTGGTAGTATAGATTTTTTCCGAAAAGGGGGAAAAATAGGTCAAATTTTCTACCTCAAGAAGTGACTTTTTCCTGAATTTGGATCTTTCCCCTTTCTGGGCCGGGGGCAGTGCTGTGGGCTGGGAGAAAGGGGTGGGGGCCCCGATGGTAACCCTACCCGTCCTCGTCCCGGCCTGGTACGCTACCCCCTACCCGCCCCGCTCTGGTACCCTACCAGGCCCCGATTTTTTCCCTCAAAATGCCCATTTTTCGGTCAAAAATGCTCAAATTTCGACCGAAAACCCCAAAAAGTGCAAAAATCTCGCGCTGCGCGCGATATATCTACTTTTTAGTGCATAAAAACAGGCACCGGAAAAAACTTGTGTTGGTACCCTACCCAGTGTTGGAGGTACTCTGGAGGGGGGAGACCTACTGTACCGCGCTCGGAGAGGGGGAGATCACTGAATCCGCGCTCGGAGAGGGGGGATAGTCACGGACCGAAGCGGATGGCCGGGGGGGGTTATGTACCTAGGGGGGGGTTTGGGGGGGGGTTGGGGGGGGGTTAGGTTTTGGGGTGAAAATTTTTTATGTGTTTATTATGTGTGGAATCGTGTGAAAACGTAGCATTTGGCGCGCGTAGCGCGCGAATTTCGGGTAATTTGAGGTAAATCCCCACCCATTTTGCACTAATTTCGGCCATTTTGGTCAAAAATTGGCACTTTTGGGGCAAATCGGGGGGGACCCACTGTACCGGGGGAAAACGGGGGGGGGATACCTACTGTACCATGCCAAACATCGGGGGGGTACCTACTGTACCAGGCGAGGGGGGATACCTACTGTACTGGGGAGGGCTCCTCCCCCCCCCCCCCCCAACCCCCCCCCCCACCTCCAACACTGACCCTACCCGCCCCGACAAAAATTCTCGGGGGGGGCCCGAACCCCCAAATCTCCGGCCGGCCCGAATTTGTGGCTCAGATTTTAACCCAATTTTTGTCATAATCATTGCGATTTTTTTGAATCCATTTTTTTGGTTGAAGATTCATTGTTTTCCATGAAAAAGTCGTCAGATAGGCAATACTGATCACGTACTTGCCGAATCCGTCAGAAATTTTTGTATTTTTGACAAAAAAATCCCTACTTTTTCAGTAAAATAAGTCACTTCAGAAGCGTGGGGGCGGGCCCGAACCAAAAGCCCCAAATAGCGGCCCGGCCCGCGGCCCGATTGCGACCTCTGCTTTTGACTTTACGACCCAAAGTGGGGAGTTCTCAAGTTGGGGGGGGGGGCTGTATTTTTGGGGGGCTCTACTCTCGGGAGGGCTCTATTTTTGAGGGGCTCTATTTCAGGGAATACGGTAAGTATTTTTGGGCCTAAAATTGGCCCTTTGGGCTGTGTGATTTTTAGGTCAATGTTGTCAAAAGTCGCCTGCCCGAAGGGGACCCCTCCCTCCCCCCCGGAACTACCGTATTCCCTGAAATAGAGCCCCCCCCCAAAAATACAGCCCCCCCCCTAGAACGGTTCAGTGAAAAAATAGAGCCCCCCAAAATACAGCCCCCCCCCAACTTGGAATTCACCGCTTGGGGGTCGTAAAGTCAAGTTCTTGTAGAAGACACCTTATGTACAACGTTTGTGGTTGAGTATATGATGACGTAAAGCCTTTTATGGAGGTCTGCACCTAAAAACACTCAATAATGACCAGTAACACCCTGACAGAACTCCATTTTAGGGGTATTTTTGGAACATTTTTTGAGATTTTGGGCAGCGAGAAGGCCAAAAATAGAGCCCCCCCCCAAAATACAGCCCCCCCTAAAAGGGGTCAGTGAAAAATACAGCCCCCGCTTCAGTGTAGTTCCTGGTCCGGAGGGGGACCAGACGTACCCTCCACCGTTTTCGGAGGGGGAACAGACGTACCTACCTGGGGGGGGGGGGGGGGGGAAGTCCCAATTTGGGGGGGGGGGGGGACGGAAAAGTCATTTTTTGAGGTCGAAAAATTGGACTATTTTTGCCTTCTTTTGCGAAAATCCCCTATAAAAAGGGTATTTTGGCGTTTTTTTTGAAGGTTTCACCTAAAGTTTACCTATTTTTGGCCTAAAAAACGCCTATTTTAGGCCTAAATTTGCCCATTTTAGGAAAAAATTGGGGAGCAGACGTACCCGGAGGGGGAACAGTGGGGCAGGCGTACCTCGGAGGGGGGAACGAGAGAGCGTACCCTAGGGGTCCCCCCCCCCGCGTCCCCCCCCCTGTATTTTTAGGTTTTACGGTACACCTGAGCAGGTTGGCGCCATCCTGATTTCGCTGAAAAAGCCAAGGCAAAAAAGCGCAGCAAACCGACCGGGATTCCAATGCACGGGCGGTGTGCTTGCATTCGGTCGTGTCACCGAGCTGGCCGACACCGATTTGACCGACTGGTTTGGCTGAATCGCTCGTCAATTTGGTCATTCTGGCGGCGGCCGATGTCGATTCACTCGAACTCGATCGCGATGTCGGCGGAATGAGATTGGATTGATGTTGATGCTGCTGTGCATTCTGCGTCTTGCTGGGTAGGTGTTTCTTTGCGTCAATCGATCGATTCTAAACAGCGTGCAACATTATTCATTGTTTGCTTGTTAAAATAAAACGAAAAAACATTAGAGGAGATAGAAATCTTTAAGAAAACATCGGTGAGCAATAC
>JASAMV010005848.1:0-31229 GCA_030248065.1 Rhynchonema sp. JSB1_4
CCTGCCTGAACAGTCTACAGCTGAGTTTACAACAGCACAGACAAATCCAAAGACTGCTTCTCGGAAAACGCACAAAGAACTTTTAGGAGCAGCAGGTGTCGGCGAAAATGCGACTGAAAGTTCTTATTCCAGTTCCTTTATGTATTGCATCAACACTCCAAAAAACAAAATAAAGAAGCCACCAACATTGCCGCGTCACATTGTGCAGTAGGTTCGTAAATACGGACCACCCCAAATGCACACAGACAGAACTGATATTTTGTGTGTGTTTTCACACACATCGGGGAGCAGATGACAGACAAAAAATGCAGGTTTTCGGATTAGCATATCGCCCCGGGTAGGGCTGTCAGTAAAAGATTGGTCTTGTGAAAACATAACCCCAGAAGTGGAGATTGATGTGGTTTGAAAAATTGTCGTACTTGGTTGTGCAACACACACTTATGTGTGTGTAGAAATGTGCACATTATCGTGCAAATTATATGCATGAGGGTTCATGCACTGAAGCATGCAACTAAATGCACGGAGCATGCAGTTTACGTTGCACTTGCAGCACACCACACGGGGAACACAACTATAGCATGTACAAGCACACTATAACGCACCTGAAATGCACACCAGGTTCAATGAAACAAACCAAAAAACACTTTTGTGTCAAAATCTCAGACACCAACTTTCAATCACTCAAAACTTTGAGAATGTTTGCGTCGTGCAAGCAGCGAAAAGCACGTAAAAGCAACCGTATTGTACAAGACAACTGCATATTCTTGCCCAAAAAATGCGATGTTGTCCAAAAGTTGAAAAATGACGTAACACATCCACTTTCTGGGGATCTAGAAAACCAGATAAAACAACGAAAAAAATACAAAAATGGGATGACCCCGACACCCCAGACCACGTGTGGGGTAAACGTCCGAATTCCATTTAGCTTGGGTTATGGTTGGTTACGGTCATGCCCGGGCTCTACGATTGAGAAATAGAGGTGCGCTTGAGACTGGGAGAATATGCGCCAATATTACAGTATATCGTGGGCATCATGTTTGCGCACTTGCAGATTAAGAATAAGCACCCTTTCAAGCAAAGCCGTTCAAATTTATTGCCTTGTAGAAAATCAACGTTAAGGCCTTTATTCTACTGTATGTACTTCCAGCAACAAGGTTTACAAAATTTTTGAAAAGAAAACTGTGGTCAGGGTCAGGCAGGGCTACCGTAGTCGAGTAACTTGTGACGTAATGACACTACATTATCGGCAACGCGGTGTGGTATATGACCCATACGCTTAAAAGTAAACTCCTTCAAACGAAACGCACAGTTAAGTGGCCAATTAATAATAACCGCAAAAAAATGTCAGCTGTTTTGCGGGGGTTACCTCCGTGCGTGAAAGCAAAACAGGCATAATTCATAAGCGTTTGTTCAAAAATGAGTTATATAACCAATGTGGGCGATGGCTCAGGAATTTGGTCGCGGACAAACAAAAGCAACCGCAAAGTTGGCCTCAATCCATCATTAAACAGATGTAGTGGACCCTGTGACTTGCGGCGCTGAGGTTTCCGGCCAGCTGGAATCCTCGCCGCAAGTTCTGGAAGGAATTTTTCCTGAAATAGAAAAATGACAAAACGCTACGTGATTTTCTTGGCGATAGTTCAACGCATTCTTTTGAAGCCACAAAAACCGGCCGTTTCACATAACGCCAATGGATAAGGAACAGCTAATGCATCTTCGCACTTATAGCTTAAAATGACCCCCAGTATGTGTCACGAGATGTCCAACACAATGTGTAAAATTTGAATGTTCGTGACCAGTTTTAGTATGTAGAATGTCATGACAATTGAGATGACGCAAGACAGTGGCAGAGAAATGTCGTATGACGCCGGCAGCTGATCAATTGATCGGTCCAAATATTGGCCTAGAAAGCGAAACGCTGAACAATTTTTAACCAACAACAAAAAAATCCTAAATCGGGAAAAAATGCGTGAACTTTGGCTGGTCACCGGGACGTGTGTGGCTGAATGAAGTATACGAGTATCACCTAATTTATTGTTGTCCGCTAACGACAACCTTGGAATTTGGCACTTTCGAAAGCGGAACGCTACTTTAAAAACCAGCTGGACCGCTATTACTGCACGGAGAGACGGTCGAAAAGCCCAAAAAAGCCATTAATTCCCCCAGTTTGACGTAACTTTCTGCTCCACAACGGGCATACTGTGAATGCAGAGCCGGTAGAAGTTCCGCGTGTAAATTAACGGAAGAAACGAAAATCATCAGATAAATTAGAAAAGAACAAAGATGACATTCAAATTCGAAGGCGCGATTCAGCAAATCAGTGCACAACGGACGTGTGACGTCACCGCTTTTGGCCGGTAAGGTGTTCTGTTTTATTGCGTGACTCAAAAAGTTGCTTTTTCTGCGTGTGTGCAGATCTGCCAATACAACAGTAGGGTGTGTTGTGTTCGTATTGCATAACGAATAAGGCAAGAAATTAATTTGATAAAATGCGTTATGGCCGAAAACAAATTTAATCCCATTTTTTCAAAAAAAAACAAGAAAGACCGTATTTTTCGCGTGTGTCAGTTTATAAATACCACCACCAAAAAAGTGAAATGCGATGAGACGTGGACAGCTTTTCGCATAAATATTGCCGAAAACTTCCTCTCACAAGGTGAAAGCGAGTCACAAATCAAAGCGCTGACAAGTTTTTCTTGGCTAAAAGCCCTTTTCCGAAAAAAGATGACCGACAAGTCTTTGGGCGTAATAGGTTGTCCCCCAGAACCCAAGAAATTGTAAAAAAAACACTGATTTAAAGATCATTCCTGGCGCCATTAGTCAGATGAAACATCACTTAAACTAAAACAATGACTCGTACCCAAGATGAACCATCAGTGTAGGTTTGTATTCAACGCAATGTACAAGCGCTGAAAAACTAAAATTGATTGCTGTACTTACGGGATGGCTACATAAACGCCTTTCCCTCAAAAATGTCCGCATCAACGTTTTGTGTTTATGCTCATAGTGTGTCACACTTAACAGTGCAACAGCCTGTGTTTATGTTTCTCGACACGAGAGTATTAGCCGAAATCAAACAGTCGCAATTCTGCTTGTACTTTTTGCGTATAATGTCGCTCATAAAGTCACGCGCAATTTTAAAGTGAGGTTATAAGCGTTGTTGTTACTACACAACTCTGAAAAACTATGGTGTTAACCGAAAGGTTAGTCGTTCTTATTTGTGTGTGCTAAGCTGAAGGTGTAATAGTTTCCCCCACCCAAGCTGGCTAACACGACCCTCGTCAAATAAGGGTGGCGCTGTAGAGCAGTTATCGACTCCTTGAACTCACGGAATGAAAGTTTGTGAGTGACAATTTCTCCCGAATAGTATTTTGTCTCGAAATTGTTCGTTTTACGACTCAAGACAAAGCCGGTAGGACAATGCGCTCCGCGGAAATAGTACTTGGCAACATTTATCTGTGGTGCGCCTCAACCATATTTAAGGTTTGTCATCTAAGGTTTCAGATTTTGGACCCAAAAATCTCAGAAATGTAATTCATTGCGTCATTCAACCAGATAAGAGCCGAATGCCACTGCTGCCAATTTGCTGTGGTGTTCTGAGTGAAATTTGGTGCTCAAAGTGGTTCCATGGCTTCAAAGTTCATGTTCTTAGAGATTCACTCTTCCAAAGTGCCACAACTGCTTCGAAGCCAAGGGTGCTTTTATATTCGACACACCAAGCTGGTCTGATGTTGTCTTGCCCTTTTTGATGCACCAAATGTCTTTCCCAATGAAATCAAGATTTCGGCGCTGGAGTTTTGGCAGCTAAACGGGCAGGCTGCGCACAGCTGACACTTTATAGCAGTCATTCAACGCGCGTTGGTATGGTGGAACTTTGGTCAAAACCAAAAAAGTTTTGGGTTCCGTTAGTATTGGACGTCATAGGCATTGTTGCGTCTGCACCCCAAAATGGAGAGATTCTTACCAGCCACCCTATCAGACTCAGACCTGTCCTGCTGACGCGTGCTGATGAAAAGATGAATCAGGAAGCGCTGTTCATTGGAACATACATTTACAGTACATAGGTGCACAATGATCACAAAGATCAATCGCATTTTGTACTATTTTAGTCGTTCATTTTTGTTCTCTGACCTAACATTCTTTGGTTCTCTCATTCTTTTTGCTCATTATTATCTTCCTTGCACTATCTTTGCACTTCCTCCTGTGGTCGCCAGAAATCACGTTTTTTTCAAAATCTAGTGTTACAAGCAGAGTATGGGTGGGCGAAGTATCTGCTTTTTTCGTTGTTTTTTTGTTATTTTGCGAGCAGAAAAATCTGGAAAAACGTCTCAATCCTGTAACCCGATATCGTTAAGGATTTAGGTCTGAGATATTTTAGGGAACAATCTGTAGTTTTTCTGGGCGAAACAAAGAAACAAGAAGCCGATGTTCTTTTGTTTTTTGGAATGTGGATTTGAAATTTTAGACGGTTATACAGTAGATTCCTTACAAGGTTCCAGACGACCACACTGCCATGTTATTGTGCTGTCAGCTGTGTCATACGACAATCATTCGTAAATGCGCTTAACTTCAAATATGACATTTAACAAATATTCCAACAACTGAAACAAACCAATATATCATCCGAAACCTTCAACAAACTTCCACGAAATCGTTCAAAATTGCGCTCAAATTGTCATGTTCCAAGAACAAGTGATCAACGCGAACAAGAAGGACTCAGAGGATCCTGACTTTAAATTCCCTTGGTTAGTGTTTGCTCTTGAAACTTGAGGGCTCAAGCATACATAACCTCCATTTACTACATTGCGCTCGGGTAGGAGTGACGCAGACTTGGAAATTGGGAATAAGATTGAAAACGTATGCTGATTTCTGCTAATTAAATGATGCGAGGTGCGCAACGCCCTGGACTGGATCAGCTGCTTATTAGTGGGCGGAAGCTAACATACATATTTTAAAGGATCAACAGGAACGTTTTTAAGCGACTAACGCCTATACCGCTGGCACATATACTGTAAGTACAATACCCACCTGGTGAGCTCAAACGTCATTGACCCAACAAAACCTCTTCAACGGTGACACCTTAACTTTTTTCAAGGCCATCGGGTGAAAATGGATTTTTGAAGCGAATTCCAAGAAACAATAAGGAAAATCTTGATCATTTCGAGATCATTTCAAAAGATAACAGCTGACAAAGCTCAATTTTAAGTGGAGCTAAATCCAGGATTTCAATAAATGGACAACAATATCTGAGGGCCGACAGAAAAAAAACGCACGGTAAACGACAAAGCGAAAATAACGGATCGAAAAATTTTAACATGGTCAGCTGCGCACTCCGAAGTCAAGAATATTTATGGCTTTGCTCACAGTCCCAAGGATGAGCCTATTAGACCTGGGAGTGCTTTATGTGCTAGGTCTACCATATGCAACACCGCAGCCTGCACCTTGACTAATGCACTGCAATAATAAGCGGTTGAATGAAAAACGGCCAGCTGATTTGCGAAAAAATTCTAGCACCCCAGTGGAGAATTCTGAACACTTTAGGTATGCCAGCTCAGGGTTGGGTACTTTTTGCCATCAGAATGGTCACTCAAACTTCAGATGAAGCAGAAATCTCCCCTAACACTGAATTAAGCGAATCATCTAAGTGAAGTGAGACATCAAGAGCCGAGCCCGGCGGCCATTAATTTCGCATTGGCCGCCATTTTTAACCGCACTTAAAGAACAACAAAGAACAAATGCAGTTGCCATTAACGGCGCTAACTGGACAGTTAAGCCCCGTCGGCTACTGAAAACATTCAGCCGGCAGGTGCCCTCGGACCTAAATCGGACATGTACATACCGATGTAGCCAGAAGGTTATTTACGATTGCCCACATTCTATGGCTTTTTGTTGATGTTGCGCCACTTCCCCGCGCTGGATTTGTCAGTTGTTCGGCTTACTTGAGTGCTATCAAGTGAGAGACTTAGATCCAGATCCCAATAAATTCGGAAGTTTTCAAGTTTGGCGCGCTCGCTTGTAATCCCACCAACTGAGATGAAAAGTATGAAACTCATAAAACACCAGCATCGTTGCAAGACTAACGCTAATTTTTCGGGTATATTCGCTTCTCAATAAGGCTATCAAGTTTTGGTACCCGTAAATGGCCAGCGACTCTTAATAATGCCGTGGGCCTGACGCAAATCCCTGGGACCCCCGGCTCCCACCACGCTGGGTATAGCTTTTAGTGGAATTATTGACTTCATTTTAGTGAGTCCAAAGCGCGTAAATCAGCACTCGAGTATAAGTAAGAGCGCTCGACGTTTAATTTGCGCTCGCCACTTACACTAAATATGTTTGCGTTGCATATCAAAATCAATGCTTGTGGTCTCTTTCCCTACAATGGTATAGTTCCGTGTTTGCTGCGACGCAAAGCCAAAAGTGTAAACTGCCCGAACTGTTCGAAATTTCAAAGAATTCAAATTTAAACCTGTGACTACCGGAAAACATTGGCAGCCGCAATGCACAGCCCGGACGATTATAAGAAGCTACAAGGCTCCGTAAAGTATCTTCTTTCCTATGATCCGGAGTTTATCAGGGAAAATTTGTACAACACGTAAGTTTAACTCAAACGTTCAGAGTGAGTGGCATTGGCCCTATATTCTGTGGTTGTGTCCAAATTTTTTCACATAGGCCCAGACTTCTTCCGATTACAATGTGGCTCAATAGTCATGCGTTGCCCAGGATTATTGCACAATAGTGCGCATGCACCACGGCGTGCCACGACACTGGTGTACTTGGATTTCAGCAATTATATATGAAGCTAACCGGTTTCTTTCAGCGATCCAATACCAATCCAGTTTCGACTAAGCTGCATGTTCGTCAATAACCGCCAACAAAACCACCACCCCCTTTGCAGCTATTTGCGTCCGCCGCAAGTTGGTCCGCTGGCCGCCGGTCTGAGCGGATTCGGGGAGACAAAAGTTGACGAGGCAGCAGCCGCACTCAAAGTATGGATTCCAGGTATATATCGCGTTTCAACTACATCGCGATAAGATGCTTGCATATTTCGTATTAAAGTATCCCATTGTGCATGAATAACTCAGGCACAGAAATATGTAGTGTCCGTGTGAATTCATGTGGATGATGGTCAGCTGACTGATGTTTCAGTCGGTAGCTTTCAGTGAACAGTTAGCCCAACAGCGCGTCCCCCGTTTAGGTTTGTGTGTTTACCTATTTGCTATAAATGTGCAACACACGGAACGACGAATAACAATCGACCGAATTGTCAATAATCTCATTCAGACGTCGAGAATGGTTTCCAAGAGGCGGCCATAGCCAAGAAGAAGCCGGACAGTTACGGCGTGCAGTACACGGATCAACAGGGCAGAACTGTGACGGTGGGTGTTGGTGTTGGGTCCGGGTGCAATATTTCAGTGTACTTGATGTCCGGAACCAGTTTGGTCGGTCAGAATTTTGTGACAATGACCGAGTGTACCTATAAGTGAGCCAAGCCTGAGAGTTAGGCCAATGCTCGGGCTTTAATCCCACCAAAGGTTTAGGCACGTGTCAACGTGTGACCTACATTGATCAGTTGCATGCCTATGCAATTTCAGTTTCAGTCACCTACTTTGGTTTGCCCAATCACATACTACGTATCCTACCTTTCAACAAAATAATCATCAGGCCATTTTTTTGACGCAAAGCCATTCCAGAAAGACGTCAAAATCGCCGACGCTCAAGAGTGCAATCCGGCGGCATTCTTTCTGTCCGAGGACATGTCCTGTCTCACACATCTGAACGAAGCCTCGGTGCTCTACAATCTGAGGGAGAGGTTCAAACTCGATCTGATTCACGTGAGCGCGGTTTTTTATGCATTTTTTTTAATCTTTGAGTTTCAAGATTTGATTTGATATTTATGTCTGGTGAGCACATGCCTATTGTAGTGCAATATCAGGGTGTGAACTGACAGCATCATATTATGTACTTGAACATTTTAAAAACGAAATGCTACGCCGTTTACAGCGCATGATAAACTACAACAACCCTGATTCATCAAGAAGCTCCTGAAATCTTGCAGACATATTCCGGTCTATTCTGTGTTACGATCAACCCGTGGCGTTGGCTGCCCATCTACACCCCTGAACTGGTGCAATTGTATTTCGGTCAGGCCGACAACCGACCCCCGCATGTCTACTCGGTGGCTAATACGGCCTACATGAATGTACTGGAGGGAGCCGGAAATCAATCAATTCTCATCACGTTAGTGTCCGAGGGCGGGTTGAGAGGGGTCTTTTTGAGCTGATATGCTCACTTTAAGGCAGATACTCGAAACATTTGTTATGATGCACAAAATAATACGAAAGAACAATAGCGACTCATCAAACGTTGGCCCTTTTATTTTTGGCTTGTGGCACAATGTGCAGGTGAATGTTTCGCTGGTGGAATATATTATGGTGGTTATCCATTGACACAACAATAATCGTCCTCGGCTCTTGCATATAACCACAATCAAATCACAACAACAAATCGATGACACAACAACAAACCCATTAAAATGTTCATACCGCACTCACAACGCGCTACTGCTTCAATTGAAAACGCGTACTGTATTCCGGCAAATAGACAAATAGACAGAAATTGGGTTAACAAACAGCCGTAACGCTTCGATTTTTTTGGGTATTATGCGGACATTACAGCGTGGTGTCAAAACAGCTGGGGTCAAGACATCGATGTCAAAACAGCGAGAGATAAAACACGGACTCCCAAATTGAGGGTTTGCGATCCCCGGTCCCTTTCAGCGCAAGTCCCTAAGTCCCTAAGACTTTTAAGAGGCAGTACACGTTAAATACAGCCGCCCCGAATTGTAGTGTGTCGGTATTCGTGACCAGGTAATTTTGAGATCCGCTGTTTCGTCCGTGACAGTCCATATTTCCCACGAAACATCAACAGTTTCAATTACAGCGGCGAGTCGGGTGCCGGCAAAACAGAGAACACCAAGAAAATCATTCAGTACTTCACAATTGTGGCCGGAAGTGCCGATCACACGAAACAGGTTCGTATACCTACTTTTGGGTCACCGTGTGTGGTACCACAGTTAAATATTTGCTGCTCAGACCTTAGCTGTGCGAAAGCAAACGAAAAAACCAAACATTATCAGGAAACCACACTCGAAGACCAAATTCTTGAGATGAACCCGGTACTGGAGGCGTTCGGCAACGCGAAAACAGTAAAAAACGACAATTCGTCCAGATTTGTGAGTTTTATCGAATTTTTTCGACTTCAATTTTGCTCTTTACATGTCTTTGTCCGTCCAATGAATATAAACTTTCGCTAAAGGCTTCAAACTATTTTAAAAATTTGCAGGGCAAATTCATTCGGATTCGATTTGGTCCCGACGGCAAAGTGAACGGTGCTGACGTCGAGTCATGTGAGCTTTTTTTGTCATTTTATCGCGTTATTTGTCAAAAAATAATAAATTTAGATTCGTTATTCAGATTTACTCGAGAAATCCCGACTGGTCTCACAAAACTACGGCGAACGAAATTTCCACATTTTCTATCAGCTCATGTCGAAAAGCATGCCTGAGTCTGTGAAAGGTATGTGTCGATTTTCACACATTTTTGTGTTGTTTTTGAGAAAAGTGGGTCAGAATTGTTTTGTTTTTTTTCTGAATTATTTCTTGACCCATCGCTTTGCTCGCTGATACTAGTGAGCTGGAAAACAGCCACAGACAAATTTCGGGAGCGAAAGTACACATACTCGCCTGTATTCAATGGGTTTCTGCACGTTTTCTTTAGATGTAAAGCCGAAAAGCGTTTTTCCGCATGCGAGCTTTAGTCAGGTTCGGGCCAGCGAAAACAAATTGGTCTTTTTTGGTCGAAGCGCATTTTTTTGCCCGGGGCTTTTTTCGTTTGTCACCGGCTTTTTGTGCACACAAATTCTGCTCTTCGTAAGCGTTTCGATGAGGACAAGTTTTCTGTCGGTGAGAACAGCGCAAGTGCATAAAATTTGTCGAGGAGGCCTGCGCCCGTTGTCTTATACAACAAAAATGCAACCACCAAGGCATTTTTCAATGTTCGTTGGGCTTTACCCATCCATATTTGTAAGAAGGGATCTGTGAACAAAAGAGTCCCAATGAGAACGCGGCAAGTGTGTTCTCCCAAATAGTGGAGTCTCTGTAACTTAAACACAACTTTTGGGCGCATTAAGTATGTGTGTGTGTGTGTGCTTGTGGGCGTTGGCCAATCTCGTTACAACTTTGCGGAATGTGTGCTTTAAGGCCCCGGGGGTGGCCACTTTGCTTGCATACACTCGCTCGTTTTTACTGCTTTCGGCGTTCTCTCTGAGTCGTCGTCAGATGCGTTCAAAAACTTCCACTTGCGCAACACTTACCGTGTAAACAGAACATAAGGGGGCTTATTGTGTGGAAAATGTTGTTCTGTGTAGAAGACAGGAATACTTTTACATTTTGAAGCTGTTCGGTAGATTTGGGGACTGGCCATTTGCCACTTGCGTGAGGATATGTGGGATTCGAAAAATTATTTTGCTTCCAAATTTTCCATATTCATTTTCTACGTGTATGTTGACGAAAATCTGAATTGGACCGGTCAAACTTGAGGCAAAAAGATCATCAGCTGCGCTTAACTCAACAAGTGCAGTCTCACGCTCGTTCGAGGACATATTTTTGAAACTATAACGACCAGCCATAAACTTTCACACAGCAGACGCTCGCGCGCGAAACTCATCAGCCGGCAAATGGACAGCCGTCCATAATTTTTTCCGCGGCAGCATGGCACATGTTTCGAGAAAAAAGCCATTTTGGCGACATACCTCACCAGCTGTTGTGGTGAGGTTGTTGTGAGGAAAACGTGCGACTATTTTTTGGGTGCAGAAAGAATTGGTCAGGCAGTTTAGTGAACATTGGGTGGAAAACAACACAACAACGTGTGTGTGGTCTCACTAGGTTGGCCTCACTCAGCATTTTTAAAAGTTGACCTGGGTTGCGTTGGTTATTAGATTAGGACCCACCAAGGTTCACGAGCTCCAGTCGTCGCAAAAAAGGTGCATTTATATTTTAAGGTGTGTACTTTGTCTCCTCGCCCACGCGAAATCAGCCGGCTTTAATGGCCTTGCATTTTGACACGTGTGACAAAACAGCGTTCGTCTCAACGCCGTCTAGACGTTATTAGACGAAACGAATGATAATGTGAAAGTATTTTTGGAAATTTCAGCCGCGGAATGCCGCAACTTTTTATGCGCTGTTGCTAATTTTGAACATGACGGGAACAGTTGTTCTGGTTTGTATTGCTGCGGGAAAGCTGTGAAATTGCATGTGAACTTTGGGTGCGTTCAAATTAGGGTTGTTGTTGTGGGCAGTAAGTGACCGAGGGGGAACCGACTTTTATTACACACTTGCACAAAATTCGGTTCTAGTCAGAGACCGAAAGATTGATTTGTTCCAGCCTCTGACTCTACTCCCGTAGATCGTGAAAAGCTGATTCACTAATTGATTAATCGGTGAAGAAAGGATTGGTGTACTTTTGGGTGTCAGTGTAAACCAGCTGCGGAAACGCGCCGCCTCAAAATCATAGAACGTCAAAGTGAACTACTACGTTGCCCCACATGCTAAGCTAGGTTTATTGGACCTAAAACACGGCCACAGATGATTAATTGACGGTTCGGCAAGCGAACGCAGGTAAAAAATTGGTCTTTAGCTCAGGAGACGCGTAGTCGCTCAAACAACCAAGTCACCTGAGAGGCAGTGCCAGGCACAAACGAATGCCCGGCGTTTTTCTGCTGTTGAACGCCAAATGTTTCAGCCAAGATTGTATCGCATCACTTGATCGATTTGACTCTTTACCCGTTGTCTGCCAACAACCGTACAAAGTTACATTTTATGTACGTCATAGCAGCTAGAAGTGGGCGGGCCCAAAAACACCAGGATTGCCTACTCGCTGGTTATTCTGAATGGAAATTGTGAAAGCACACAGTGGTGGAAAGGGATTGTTTCTGCTTACCGTAATTTCGAATACTTACATAGTTCTGCTACACATGTATTTTTTCTGCCGAATTCAAATTTATACAGCTGGATTTGAGTGTGACTGTGTGTTCTATGTGATGGACTACAAAACGTGGTTGAAACTGTTCACGGTTTGTGGAAACACAAAACCACACAATCCCTGTGAAGTGAAATCACACTTTATTTCGAAAGGGGTAAAGTGCCTGCTGCAGCGTGCCACGAAATTGGTGCATGTCATAAAACAGTTGACATATTATTACAGAAGGGTGTGCAAAAACAAGCGGTTAAAATGTTAATTTAACGACACCCAAAAAATATATTTCAGAACAACTCAACCTGGTGTACACGCCGGATGACTATCGGTTCACCAATCAAGGTGATATGTCGGTTGTGAAAGGGCTCGACGATAATGTGGAAATGAAACACACCGATGTGGGTCACATTTGGGTCACCCTTTGACAAACGGGCCAACTGATGTTTCAAAAAAAAACAAAAAAAATTGCAGCGCGGCATGAAGCTGCTCGGTTTCACCGACGATGAGAAGTTCCAAGTGTACCAACTGTGTGCGGCTGTGCTCAACATCGGACAAATCAGATTCAAACAGCAGGACGGATGTGAACAGACGTTCGTCGATGGATATGACGGTGAGTGGACTGGCCTTGATGAATCAGGGTTGTATTTATTCAACCTTGGGTGTCATTTTCCTCCACAGTAGATCGTGCTTAGAATTCAGGTCAAGGTCAACACGGTGCTCCTGAATTGGTTCAAATCCCAGATACTCAACCTGGCGTTTATCAGAAAAAATGCGATGGCGTGTAGCGTTTGATCAAATAATGATAAAAATATTCATATTTCATATTTATTTGAATGTTACAGAAGCGAACGCGGCGTGCGAACTGTTGGGTGTGAATCGATCCAAATTTATTGACGCAATCACAGACCCAACATTTATGGTCGGCGGGGAAGTCATGCAGAAGTTCTTGGATTACAAATCGGTTGGTAAAAAACCAGAGATATGTAGCCTTGCTTTTTTCAGAAAATATGTAGCTAATTCACAATAAATAAGTAACAATCTTACAAAACAAACGGGACTTTTTCACAAAAATTCTGTAACTTTTCTACAGACAATGTTCGCCATTTCCGCCGTGGCGAAGATTATCTACGAAAAGATCTTCCTGTACATTGTGGAACGGTGCAATCGATGTTTGAACGAAAGGCACAAGGTATGGAATTCGACGAAAGTTACCTGATTTTCGCTCTGATAGTAAAAGAACACAAAAAGCCTAAAAGACACTGATTTTTCAAGGCCGGTCAGAAAGATATCATGAAGCAGGAGAGCCCGTCGATGTTCCGTCGTGGTGCCAGACACGGTGATGTGTTCATTGGAGTGTTGGATATTTCGGGATTCGAGATCTTGGAGGTAAATGCTGGACGGCATATCCTAAAAAAAGCCCTAGGAGACTTATTCGCAGTACTTTTCAAAATGAATTATTTGGGGATGGGGCGGCGATGGCCCAATTCAGATTCTTGTTAATTGTGTTCAAATGTCAACGTCGAAAACGCAAAATGTGGATACACGACCTTTAAAGCGCTCTTGGAAAAAAATGAAATTTTCAAAAGCATTCAAACCAAAAAACATGTATTATTTTTTCAGATCAACTCGTTCGAACAGCTGTGCATCAATTTCACGAACGAAAAGCTGCAGCAATTCTTCAATCATTTCATGTTCGTCAAAGAACAGGCTGAATACGAAGTGGAGAAGATCGAATGGGACCACATTGATTTCGGGCTGGATTTGGAACAGGCGATTACGCTGATCGAAAGGGTATGGGAAATTTGTAAATTTGTTGTTTTTTAGCTAGAAATTCCTAAATACGATTGAAAGTATAGCTGCGATCATGCTATGCATTCTCTTTTAAAAGTAATGCACCAAAGCCTGTCATAGAGGTCAGCTGGCTGATATTTCAAAATCGCGTCTACAAAAAATAGAAATTTACGATGATTGGGTTGCCTTGTGGGCATGCATAGCGCAAGAGCGACTGTTCAGTCAATACGGTCTGGTGCCTTGTGAGCACGCACATTGCGTAAAGACCAGTGCATTTGCTGTTTCGGCCCGTAACGCCTTACAGCAGAGCATCGCCGGGCCATCTCATCGTCAGAGACGAACGTGCCACAGGTGTACACCTCAATTTACAGAAATTTACTACACTTCAGAAACAATCACAGTTTAATGTTGGTTTCCGTTTCGCGATGATTACAGCTGACAGCTTGACAAATTTAGAAATACCATAGGCAAAAAAACAACATCTCAAAGGCAACCCCCCAACCACAGGGAAAATCCAAAGGCCCGAAAACCGTTGACTTCAAATTGCTAAATCGCGAAAACTTGAGGGTTACTTTTCGAATTAAATAAATTCCCGCACACAAAAAAATTCAGACGAGGAGACAAATTACGCAAGCGAAACACACACAAACCAGCTTCTGTGGGTTATAAACGAAAAAAAAAACAAAAACCCAAAAAAAAAAAAAAAAAAAAATGTTTCAGCAGAAAAACGCCAAACGTGAGTAGCGCGCACTCAAAAGCGACTGGAGTTTTGTGTCCGGAAATTGATTTAATTCGAAAAGTAACCCTCAATATTTCGCGATTGAGCGAGCTAGAAGACGCGGTTTTTTGCACATGGTGGCCTGTCGAGGTCATCTTCCGATTGCACCCAATAAAACATAGGGTTAAGAGACGTTAGACACACCCTTTAAGTCGCTTGACACCAAATTCCCTCCTTAGCCCCTCGGCATCCTGTCGCTGCTCGAAGAAGAGGGCATGGTGCCAAATGGCAGTGACGCCCAGTTCGTCAGCAAATTGATGCAAGAGCACGAGGACAAAACGCCGAAATTCTCGCGCACGAAAATCACGCGAAAATCGTCGGTCTCGAAAATGTCGCATTTCGCCATTGATCACTATGCTGGAGCGGTTTGCTGGATTTTACTGATTAATTTTGTGTGGTTTTTTAATAGAAAATAGAGATTCTTCTGTCCCAATTCTGGAGTTATCTGGGCTCCTGCTTTTCAACCTGTGTTTCCGCAGACAACTATGGTGCTATGGCATTAAGTGTGAGACGACACGAGAGGTGGCTATATGATTTGACGACATATGAACATGAGCCTGGCAAATATTTCAATGAAATAAAAGATAAACTGTTGTTTCATTGGTGCAGTGCTACCGACCGGCATGATATCGAACAAAGCAGGGTGGCGTTACAAAAGTGATTGTTTATTTGACAAGACAATGTGGCAAAGACACACATAACAGCTGAATTACTTCGTAAACCGATTGCTCGACGAAAGGTGAAGGGAAACATCACAACAGCCGTTTCCATTCCAGGTCAACTACACGGTGGACGGTTGGTTGGACAAGAATAAAGACCCTTTGAACGATTGTGTGATGGAGCTACTCAAAACGGCTAACAACCCGTTGCTGCAAGACTTCTTCAAGGATGTCGTTGTCACGGTCACACCCAAGAAGTCCCTCCTGGGCAGCAATGGTCCCGCGAAAGGCCCGCAGGCAAAGAAGGCCCCGCCTCCGAAGAAAGGTGGCAAGGGTGGCAAAAGCAGTGCACTGGCTACAACCTCCGTCATCTACAAGGTTGGCTGATGTTTCAATGTTGACCATCGAAGCGTAACTGTTGAGAATGAAAAAAACCTGCCGATAATTCTAAATTTTTACATTTCAGGCCCAGCTAAATGACCTAATCGCAACCCTAAACACGACGAGTCCCCATTTTGTGCGATGTATTGTGCCCAACTATGACAAAACGCCCGGATATTTGAACGGACCGCTGGTCTTGAACCAGCTCAAGTTAGTTGTTTGTCAAACCTGGCCCGAGTCTATCTGAATCTCAGGATTAACCGAGCCTAAGACGACCCAACTCTAATCCAAGCCTGATTGTTAGGCCTGACACCATACCCCGGCACTACAATAACTCACAGCCGCAGTTAAGCACTGTCGGGCTACCGAGACTTACATGTGGGCTTACAATTGAAATTAGCTAGGCACTGCACACTGCACTTAGCTTTGGCTAAAGCCTAGCCCAAACATGCCTGAATTTAAGCCTAAATTTCGCCCTGATCCCAGATGCAACGGCGTGCTCGAGGGCATCCGAATCTGTCGCCGCGGCTATCCCAATCGATTGTTGTTCGTCGATTTCTGCGATCGATATCAAATTTTCGACCCCGAAAATTACAAAAAATTGGTGAAGACCGACCCGAAAGAGGCCTGCCGTCGAATGTGCGACGCGTTGGGACTCACGCCGATGTCTGAGTACCAATTGGGCGTCACAAAGGTTGGTGTGCGTATTTTATTATCGTTGGACCAACTTTTTGTCATTTTTATTTTCTACATAAGTCACAGAAAACATAAATTTCAGCGTTTTTCGACAATTCTGTTTTCTACATTTTGTCAATTATCCAAATTGCCAAAATTACATCTCCGTTCGCTAAAATCACACTGGTTCACCCAAGGTCATCCAAGAGTAGTGTTGCAAAACAATTTAGAGCCGCAGCAGACTGCTGTCTTTCAAAAAATCAAAGTTTTTTTACTAGACTGTCATAGATGATAGCGCAAAAAAGTTTTTTCCGCAGATTTTCTGCCGAGTCGGCCTAATCGGCAAGTTGGAGTCGCGTCGTATGGCACGGATCGCAACGGCGTTGGCCGGTCTGCAGGCCTACATTCGGTACTGGTACGAACAGATACGGGTGCGACGATTGAAGGCTGAAATGTACGTGGTTCTGTTACTTTTTACATTTTTCTGTATTTTTTCACGGCTCGACATAAACACTGAATTACTGATGGACGTCTTTTGTTTTTTCGAACGCTCGGTGTGAAACATCGGTAAATAGCTTTGTTGCACAGCCACAGCATTGGTTTGAAATGTCTTCAATATGCTGATTCTCTTTCCTTGGAGTTTCAGGAAAGCTCAAATCGTCATTCAGAAGAACGCTAAAATCTGGGCTGCTTACCGCAACTGGAACTGGTTCAAACTGGCAGAGCTGGTTGGTTAAATTTTCTCGCTTTGCATCCTGTGCATGTACATTAATTCCAGTTCACATAAAAATTTCAAAAAATGAAACGTATTTAAAAAAATAAGAAAACTGTTATTTTAGACGAAAACAGTCGAAGTGTCAGATGAAGACTATGAGATCATGATGGCGGCGCTTGAGGCGGCCTCAGAAGGAGACGGTGGTCGGTGGCAGGACGGAATGTGAGATTATTTTAGAACATTTTTTTTAAATTTGAGCAAAATAATAAAAAATCTTGATTTTCATCAGATGGGTCCCGGGCAAATTTGTGGACGGAGTGTTCAAGGAGGCCAAAGTCCGGGGCAAGCGCGGGGAGCACAAGGGCAAGACGATCAGAGGCGGTGGCATTGATCCCGATGTGGGTGGCGAATAGGCAAAAAAATGCTTCTTTTGGATGTAGTTTTGAATAACAATTACGAAAAAAACTCATTTTTTTCAGGAATATGACAAAGTCACTGGGGAGAACGCGAAATTGAAGGAGGAAGTGAAGAAACTCGAAGAACGCTTGTCAACGGTTGGTTTGAAGCCTTTTTCACAAATTCTAACAAAAACGCCGCAAATCACTGAAATTTTTTTGGGAATTATGCTTCTTGACGTCATTTCCATCGCATGATTCCTGCATGACATGCATCCACACGTCCAAAAAAATCATTTTTTTTCTCTTCATATTTCAACATTTTCTCACCAAACTCAATATCCAGGTGACCGGTTGGACCAGCGAGGCTGGTGACTATGACACCTGGGTGACTGAGACCCTGAATCAGGCTCAGGCTCAGGCACAAGACCACGAGGGCGCCGCACCACCAGAGCATCCTAGAACTCTGCAGGAGGTAGAGATTTACACAACGCGCACTGTGTGTGTGCTTGCCTGCCTGCAGTTCTCTGTGTGTGTTCTTGTGTGAATTTGAAATTTCTATGCCATGTCCTGGTGTGCAAAGAATTCAAACAAATTTGGTATAGTGCATTCGTTTGCAGTAAATTAAAACCAAATCAATTTCCTTCAGTGTCAAGAATTTTTCCGTTTCGTAACTTCAGCTCGCGTCCGTTTTTTAAATGCGAATGTTGTTACGTCAAGAGAAGAGATCAGAAGAAATCTTGAGCTCGAATGCCATAGCCTTCTTGAATAATAAAACAGCGCAAGGTCTTCAGCTCAAAATTCCGATCGGCGTTCAGCGATAACGAATTCAGATGATTAGATCTTGTCAGAATTTTGACTTCCGCGCGCGATGATGTTTTCTTGCGCTCGTGCTTAAAAAATATTTGTGTGTTCCTCACATGTGGTCTGTCTGCATGAAAGTTTTCTGAAGTTTCTTGATTTATGTGATTAGACAGGATTTAAAAAAGAAGAGAATAGAACAAATACCAAAAGATGTGCGTGTGCCTGCTCGAGACGTGCATAATGGTTGTATTTTGACAGTTTTTTTACCTTAGACAGTGTGCAAAAAACATTAATTTGAAAACTGTCGACCAACTATCTGATGTTTCATTTCAGGTACTGGACGCCAGTCTTCAACAAGAAGAACAGCTCGCAAAGTTGAAAGAGGAAATTCACAGGCAGGAAATGCTCGTCGACGAATTACATGTGAACATGCAGCTCCAAGAGGAAAATATTAAAGTTGGATTTTATTTTTTTTAAATTGGGCTTAACAATTCTTCGTTCCCTATTTCCTTGAAGCCGATTTTATATTGATAGGTAAACGCACACATTTTTTTCGCACACAGGACCTAACTGAAACAGTCAGCATCGAGCAGCATCACGTGAAGAAACTCGAAACCACCAACAACGAACTGCAGTCGGATCTCGGCAACGTAAGTGACGGGACAATGATGTTGTCGTTATTATACATACAGTATCTCACTTTCAGCGTAATAAACGACAACTTCTTAATGACGTGTGGATGGTGGGATGCACACAGGGATGTGTAAATTTAGCATACGAATATGGGTCGCCTTGAGAGAAGGCCTTGACTTCGACTTATCAGCGAGCACTTGCAGAAGTTCTAACCATTATAATGAAACATCACCCGATCCAATATTTCCAGATGAAATCCTCCCTACACCGCGAACAATCAGCGCGTCGCGAATTGGAAGTGTCGCAAAGTCAGGTGACTGACGAACTGCGAAAGATACAGTACGACTTGAGGGAAACGGTGGAGGTCAAGAACAGGATGGAACAGACCGTCTCTGCGTGAGTGGTGTATTTTGCTCGTTTTTTTAGTAACTTTTTCTTTAAATTAAAGTGCCTGCCCTGCAATACATTGAATTTGCGGCACATAATGCCAGTGCGGCAACTTCCGTTCCACTTCATAGCACGATAATGAGCAAATGTAATCAGATACAAAACTGACAGCAAAGTTTTACCATTTTTATGACGTATACATGGCCACCGAAAGCAGAACAAAGGTGTACACCGTAATTTGATATGCAAACATTCCGGCGGCGCTTTTTTCAGCAAAGAGAAAGAACGTCGCCAGCTACAGGCGAAATTGAGCGATTATGAATCACAGTCACAGAATCACATTCTGGAAGTGAAGGAAATGCAAGTGAGTGCTCAACATACACATTATCAGAAAAGATTTTCAAGAAAATTTTCAAAAAATGGAATTCCAACCCTTTTCTGCCAGAATCAAATGGAAATTCTGCACGAGCACTTGGTCGAAGAGAAGAAACTGAACAAAAAACTCGAACGACAAAGAGTGGACCTGACGGACGATAAAGTGATTCTGGAGGAAAAGCTCGAACAAACACAGCAAATGGCTAACATGCAGGTATCTAGCGAGGGTTTGGGTTACAGTTGGAAGCGGCGGGAAGTTCCATTATCCGGTCGGTATATCTAAGCTCTGAAAACCTGGAAAGATCGTGTGTCAAACTCAAACTGAACGTCAGCTGTCTAGGTGACCTTGTTTATATTCCTAAAAGTCCTTTTGTAACTGGTGGAGCCCATGGTACATAATGTGGCAACAGTGAGTTTTGCCCGTCTCAATATGTTTCAATATGGACGGTGTGCCCAGACATCGTCAGTGCGAATGCACCCGATGACCACAGCATCCATGCAGCAATCATCCACCATTTTTTGCAGAAAGAAGACCTGCGCAAACGCGAGGGCGACATTCAAAAGCTGACGTCGCAGATCGCCGAAGCCAAACGGCATTATGAGGCTGTGTTGAACGATATGAAAGGCAGACACAACAAGGTGGTCACGCAGCTGCAAAGCGACAAGGACAACAGACAACGGGAGTGCATGAAGTGCGTTTGGGAAAAGAAAAAGATTTACATCTTTCGGATGTCTCTGATTCCAGACTACTGTATCCAACCAAAGAATTTTTTGCACCGGAGGATCTGATTTCAGCGGTTTTTATTCTAAATCATGTGCATGAACGTGCATTTACGTTGGCCGTTTCGTTCTATTCTCACAAACACGCTGTGGACCAGAGCATCGTCAGTGTACCACAAGACCACCAGTCACCATAAGACACAAACGAGCTGCTTTTATTTACCGTGGTTTTGTACACAGCCACATAATACGGTTCCAGGTGTCTTCAAACATTTCGAAAACAATAAAAAGAGAAATTTGTGTATATTTGGCGAACTTGTCGTTGGACCATTTGTACCTATATTTATGTAAACTTTTATTTGTGGTCCCGTTCCAGACTCGAACTCGAGAACAAACAGCTGCGCGCGCAGTTGGACGTTGAGAAAGCAGACAAACTGGAGCGAAGCAGTTCGATGTCAGCCGATAGGGGGTACGAGTCGGACTACGGCACACTGAGGCGACGAAGTCGGTGATGTTTCATGATGGGCGGATTTAGATTGCGGTTTCGTGTTGTGCCAAATTGGTAACGGATTTCGGCACAAGATTTTTTATGAAGCGGATGTTTCAGCGGAACTTGTCCTGAGCTAGATTGGGTCCAATTCTTGAACACGAAAATGGCTTGCCAGACGGTTGTCAATTCAGTCTTGGGCGATTAGTTTGCTTCTGATAACAGCCCGCAGTTAAAACATTCAGTTTCTGCTCAGAAGTCCGTTGAAGATTTGCACCAAGTATACCTACCGGTAAATGACCGAACAGTGTGTATACTCTCACTATGCTCTTGCGAGAAACTTTTCAAACGCGTTGCCTGATCCGTAAAGTGCATTATGCGTATGTTAGCTAGTCTAGCGCAGTGATTTGCGAAATACTGTGAAAACTCAGCTGGCACTTTACAGATCAGGGAACGTGTTTGAAAACTTTCTCCCAAAAGTGTTGTCGGAGTACATACAATATATACGTACATACACTGTTCACTCAAAATCAACCTTTACGTATAAGTTGCTGCAAAGTAATGTTTCAGACGGTATGCACGGTCGATTCATGCGTTCGTACACGTCAACACTCGATCAGATCAGCCAATCAGCGTCGATGGTTTCATTGGGTACGGTAGTTTTTAAATTTTTTTGTCCGTTTTCAAGCAACTGTTATTTTCTCTTCACATTCGAATGAAAAGAAAGAGAAAATCCACATTCAGGCACATCGAAATCGAGCGGCAATCTGCTGACGAAGCGCGTTGACGATCTGGAACGGGAGAATAAAGAGATCGAAAGGGACAGACGAATGTTGAAAAGGGAATTGGAACGCACGACGCGATGCTTGGCGGAGGAAACTGATGTGAGTTGTGATGTTTCAAATGTGTGTTAAGACCACATAGTTCTCAAAGCAGCGCGAAATCAAACGGGCTGATCAGATTGTTTCTGTCTTCATTGACCTTCGAATGGAAAATGTTTCATGATTTATATTTGATGAAGACAGATCAGATATTATCCGATACGTTCTTGGAGAAACCCGAAACATGAAGCGATATCAAACTTGGTGATCGGATCGGATGTGATCTGGCCACGTTGACTTTTTGAATTAAGGATATTAAGTAATTTAGTGATGCCACTAATTTCGTCCAGCGTAAAACATGTTCCCCGTCCTAGAATGAATAACTAATAAGCTGGGCGAAATTTCATACTGTACGTATTTTGTTTTCAACATCAACAAGATCTTGTTTGTTCAAAATAGAACTCTCCAGCAAAACATAACCCACAGGATTTTTATCAATTATTCGTCAATTTGTGCGCAGGAGAAAGAGAATCTGGTGAAGCAGATTCGTGCGTTGCGCAACGACCAAGATCGTCTCAACTACGAATTGATGCGGGAGGAGGAGCGGTCGATGGACCTGGAACGGGCGGTGCACAAGACGCAGGGCGATGTCACCACGTGGAAGACCAAATACGACAGTTTACTTATTGAGAAGCAGAATGAGATCGATAAGGAAAAGTGCGTGTTGTTTCTTATGGTGGATGAGTTGTTGGGGTTTCGAACTGCTGCTGTGGTCAACAGTAAGAGAATTTGTGCGCGGCGTGTCTTTCTTTCCCCGTTTCCACCACCACCTGTTTTCACAGACAAATGTTGGTGCACCCAGACATCCGCCATTGTGAACGGATCCGACGACCGTGAAGCATTTCTGGTCATAGAAAGTGACGCGAGAATTTGCATTTGGAAATGCTTTGAACAAACACCCGAAACGGAACCCTGACAGCAGATAATGGGGTGAAAAAGATACAATATACCCTGCAATGCACAATCCTGTTGGATGATGTTTCACGCATTATGTCCTATATCAATCAAACGTGGCCTCATAATTTTTCTCTTCCATTTGACGCATCGCAGCCAAAAACTTTGCAGAGAGAAAATGAAACTGAAACTGGAACGAGCGAACGAGGACGAACGAAACAAGGCCACACATCTGACGGTGATGGAAAAGACGCGCGCCGAACTGCTGCAGGAGCTGTCGGACGTGAATATTGAGCTGGAACGGGCCTATGGCACCATTGATGCCCTCGAGAAACTGCAGAAAACACAGGTAAAGTATTGCGGGAAGTATTACAAGTGTTTCTGAAACATTTCAGAGTGGATTTCGACACATTGCCTCACGCAATCTATAGTTGTGTAAAATTTCGCGCAAAGGGCGATTTTTATCACACATTGGGTGTCGATTTCAGGGGACGTGCATAATTTTTTAAAATGAGATTTTTTGTTCACATTTTTGAACGTCATGTGCGAAAAGTTTCAACTTTTCAATATTCAAAGCAATCTTTTTCAGGACAAAGCGCTCGACCATTGGGGTTCGCAGTATCGCATGACCGGCCAGGAGCTGGATGGGTTGCGGGAAGAGAACGCAGCGTTGCGCGCCAAAATTCGATTGCAGCAAAAAGAGATCGATTCGATCAGAGGTGCGGGGGATGACTTCCTTCAATTATCACTTCTCATTTGACGTTTTATTTTTTCAAATTCATTTTTTTTGTCCATGATTTTTCGTAGTTGGGATCACAGTCTATTATCGTCTATAACCACCCACAAAAAATAGCAGAGTTCAGCGGAATACACGCTAACGGGAAGAACGCTTTTCACTGCTCGTCTTACTGAAGCCGACTTGCATTTTTGTGAAATCGGCAAAACATTTCTGATCACATCCGAAACTATTCGAATCAATCGAAACAATTCCGAAACAAGTTATGAAAAAGTTAAAATGAGCCAAGCGATGAGAAACTGTTTCCATCGACAGTAAATGACAACTTTTGAAAAAAACTTATCTGTAACCTTTTGCAGATGGTCACCCGATTGGCGGACACGGCGAGCGAGCGTCAATGCTTGAAACATCAATCCGCCAGCTGCGAACCGAAATCGAATCGTCCGTTTCGACCTCGCTCTCGACGTTGGAAGAGAACACATCGAGTGGCAATAGCAGTGCACGAAGTGGCACAATAGGTGCGTGTTGTTAAGATTGACGCATGTTTGGTGGCATTCTGGATATAGTGGATGCACTCGAATTTAAAAGGGGTATTGTCGGAGCTTGTGCTTGTGCGCGGATCGTCGGTGGAGATAAGATTATGGGCTTATGGAGCATTGTTGTTGTGTACAGTAATATGCACTCGTTGATGTGTCACAGAGTGTTATTTGAAATTAAAAGTCTCCAACAAAAAAATTTTGGGTTCCCAAATGTGTGTCAAAAATTCAAAATTTTGAACTAAAAGATTCCTCTGACAATTTGAAACAGCATCCGCTTACGTTTTGTCCATTTATGAAACAACAATCAGCCGCCTACACGTTGCAGGTGGTCTTTTGCCCCCGGTACCGCACAAGAACGGTGTGATTCACGAACGCAGTCGCAGCACGTCACCCGTGTCAACGTCATTATCCTTGCCGGCACCCACACGACGTTCGTACTCGACCGTCACAGCACCGCCGGTTGGTTGAGGGTGTCGGATATTTATGATCGGTACTGTACGGCTGGTCAAACTCACTATTTATGTACTTAGATGGTCTTTTCGGCGCAAAGTCCACTCAAACATCGATTTGCCGAAATTGCTAACGTTGGACTCGAAAATAATTAGACTGATACACTGTGAAAGGCACAGACAGTGCCAGCTGCGGTTATAGGCACTCCACACGGCATGCACGCGTGCGGCCTGCGTGCATGCGCATGCAGGCTTTTCGTACGCACAAGCAGCTGAAAGGGAATCTAGAAAAAATTGCTCATGTTTCAGACTACCTACATCAAATACACACGATCTTCGTCCCGATCGAGGGTCAATCGATTCCTGCGCTGATGTTTCACGCAGCATATACTAATATACATAGACACTAGCGTGAAGAGTTGCCATAAATTATAAATGTTTCGTACGTGTTTGTCCCCGTGCTTCTCTGTGGTATGTACATACAGTACTTGCCGCATGTACGCTGGCTCCCTGCGCCTCATGTCACGATACTGTGTACCGCATAATACGTGTATCATATAGCGTAGTCTGTTGTCATGTTCAAAGTTGTATGTATAGAATTCTAATTGCGATTATTTCATAAGATTTGTTCGTGTTTTTGACGCGCGCTTTCCTGTGCTTATCTTCTCTTGACGACTCTAAAACCGTTTGAGTGATCTTTTATGAACGATTTTTTCAAACTTTCTCAAACGACCGCACTTATACCACTCGTGCTAAGCGCTGTAGCTGTGCCTTTCTACAATTGTGCATCTGATGCGATGCTTTTCTTTTTTCTTTTGCAGTCAGTGTGATATGAGTGAATTTTGCTTTAATGATGCGTGCCGTACGTACTATCATTTTCTGACTCACCCATGCGGTACACACCAGTGAATGCTTTGCTGTTGAGTTTTGACTCTCGAAAATTTCTATCGCTTGTTTGCGCATTTTGATGTGGACAAAAGTCCATTTTATAATGTTTGTGTTCAGTAGTAGCTCGTCTAATTGTTAATTCAATTTTTGGGTTGCCAATGTCTACCGATTGGAATCCCTCAAATTCTTTTCTTTACCTGTATTTCCGATGTATCTTGCGTTGCTCTTAAACCGGGCCCGCCGCTATTGTTTTTTGGGTTTTCGACCTCGTTTTTTCTGTTTGTATCGTTAGTTGGTACTGGGATCAAGAACATTAACCTTGAAAAACTCCACCAAAAGGACGATTACTGATCGAAATCGATCCACCAACATGGACGTTCGGGAAGAAACCAACCCAATATTGACGCACAGTCTGTGCATGGAAATCAGGACCCGCAAAGCAAAATTCAAAATCACTGACAGTGGTATAGGCGCCGGGTTACGGTAGCTTGACAAAACATTTGTCTTTTGCAAAACAGCGAATGTTTTACCGGGCTACCGTGACTCGCTGCCTATATCACGCCCCAGTGATTTTGAATTTCTATTGTAATTCCTGATTATCATGTGCGGACGTGCGTCAATATCGAACAGTTTTGTTCCCGATAGGCCATGTTTGCGGATTGATTTTGGTGGGTAATAGCCATTTTGGTGAAGTTCGTCAAAATTAATGTTCTTGATCTCGATGCCAACTAACGATGTGAGCAAAAAAACGTGATCAAAAATCCAAAAAACAACAGCGGCGGGGCCGCTTTAAATCTGGTTGATTGTCTTCACGCATCTCCTGGATTCGGCAATGCATGATTCTCGGCCTACTGTACATGAAGTGTGCCTTCATTGACTTTGTACACACCGGTGATATAATTACTGTGTGCCTTTTGTTTGTTTGAAGTTTGAATTATTATTCGTGCATCTTTCAAAACCGTTGATTCTGGTTCTTTTGCTCACCCTTAGCTTAAAGCGTATGCTCTTTTGCCGTGCTCTCTTGGAGCATAAATTTTGTGCAAACGCCAACTTACCTACAAATTTTTAATGCGAAGGTGTATTTCAATCGCCCGATTGTATCCAATGATGCTTGCTGCTATGCAGTCAGTTTAGAGAACTGCTTTTTCGTCTTTAAACTCGACATTATATTTTTAATTTGTACCATAATGACGCTTTAACATAAACGACATTCGTTCCTTTTATTCATATTCTGCAAATTTGACGTGTGTTCTTCAGAATATTCAATTTTTTAATAGAAAATCATCAAATAAAATTTGGCGAACATTTTACTTCATGCGACGATAGCAGTAAACAAATAACAACACAACAATGTATATACGTGCGAGCGAACATTTAGCTCCGCATGCATGTCTGAGAGTAAAGCACCAGAAGCAGAACAAGTGCAACAAGCAGCCTTCACGCATGAAGTGTACTGTAGTGACCGGGGGATTGATAATGCATAGGAAATTGTATTGCAGTAGGGCAGATCTGTACACAAGGAACATGAAGACCAAAAGAGGTCGAGTTTCTAGCGCGAAATATGTATCCAAATATCATAGAAGTTTTCAGCATAAAAGTTGTTGTCCAAAGTTGAATTGCCAAAATGGTTCTCATTTGAACTTCTAGACTTCCGTTGGAGAACCAGGTAGGTACTGTACAGTAAGTACACGACAAAGAAAAATATGTAATTGTAAGCTACAAATGATTATCAAATAAGCTAAGATAAGGCAACACGGATATCTTTGGTTCGAACATATATAGCTGCGGTATCACAACAGGACGAGTGCGCTTGGGGCTCTACATATTTTTGTAACTATTCACTCGATTAAGCAATGACGAAAATTGGAATAACGTTGCTTTGCTAGTAAGTTACAGAGATACACACCCAAAAACCGATTGAAAACTGACATAGATCGAGAGAGAGAGAGAGTCGTCAAACTCACGCGTTGACAGCGATCTTTTCCAGCTGTCCTCCGAGCGTCGATTTGATCTTTTCCTGGAACTGTTTCTGTAGATTCGCTTCGTCGAGCTCAAAATCGGCCGACACCAAAATATACCCGTCACGGACATGTACGTCGGGGTCGTAAATGGTCAGAATCTCCTGCAGCGGCAGCGGGAAGCCCTCTTTGAGCAGTTTCGATAGTTCGGGCGCGAGAATCTGCTTTGCCACAGGGGATAGTTGTTCGACATTTCTCGGGTTCAACTTTTTGAGCGACGTCCGATGGACGGTCAGTTCGAGTTTGGTGATCTGCAGGTCGCCGGTGATCCGCTGTTCGCTCATTTTGATCTCGGACTCGGCGCCGAGGTCGCAGTTGACGACCAGTACCTGACGACGCCGACCGCTGTCGTCCAGCGCGTAGACGAGAATGCGACCTGGGGAGGGATGGGCAGAATGGGAAACAATTTGGGGCAGAGATCAGACATGGTGTACACACCATCTACTGTATAACGTTTTTAAGCAATCGAGTTTTCGAGACTACACACATGACAGTGCAACTGCGCTTCGGCTTTGTCCATCGGCGGCAACATTTCATCAGCCGTGCCTTATCATCAACGCATCCTGACCTTCCTGGCTTGCGTATTACGCTCAAGGCACATGCTCAGGTGTCGGGATTTAGTAGGTTTTGAAATCCCAATGCATCAGAAATTTGGCTTAGTGCCAAATCTCGATCAAACAAAAAACATGTTCCATGTATTACCTAGGTACCACTTCATCCGGTCTATCACTAACCAAGCATATTGAACAATCCTTTGCCATCGCGGGCCTCAAAATCGGGCAGCGCGTGTGGGATAAACTCCAGATCGACAATCTGATCCGGATATTCCTTATTGAGCGACGGGACGAGTGAACCGAGACAGATTTTGCGCGTCACGGCGTCGCGGAAGGATTTCGGCGCTGCATCTCCGTCCGTCGGCGCTTTGCTGCATGATGTTCGAAGGAAGTTCTTCAGCGGAGGCGGAACTTTGTCGGCGGTGATCTGGAAGTATACAGAAAGAAACCGGTTAGAAACTTGTGTGGATTCAGCAGTTCATGGAAAAACCATGTGGCACTTCACGCTCAACTGGAGTTTACTGCCAGTCATCTTGAATGCATGTTTAGCGATGAGTAAAACTGGGTAGGAGCTGTATTCTTGCCGGGTTCTTCGGAACATAGCGAATAAGTTTGTTGATGGATTCGAACAGAAACTCATCAAACGCGACTGGTGAAAAACTCATTTTTCTTCGAGTGAAGCATGAACCGTCTGAGATTTGAACTTTTTTCCTGTTGGTCGCAGATTGGCCCAAATTCTCGAAACCGCAGGCGCCACCGGGGGTGGTTGCACCCCGGACTCGATGATGACTTGACAACTTCCATCTGGCTGACTTCAATTTGTTGCGTGCTCACGCGAACAGCAGCATTGTTCAACGGAATAAAAGGGGATTTACGCACCGAGGTGAAGAGGTATATTTGATATGTCAAATACACGGTTGCGCAACCGCCCCCGGTGGCGGTGGCGTTTTCGAGAATTTGAGCCTTTGTGATACAGTATGTGTCATTGTCTGAATTCACGATCTCAGAGTGTCACTCTCATAGACTACAAAAAGTAGTACCTCGGGGACTATTTTTACAAAACAACTAAAGCGTACCAAAATCCACCTTTGAGTTCATCCTTTCATTCAAATACATCTGATAGAACATAGCGTTCATGACGTAGTCCGACAGTTCGATGTAAATCATTTTTCGCGTATCTGATATTTCGGGCATGGGCCGCGGATGGAAGGGTGTCGCCACTGGATTGTCCGAATAGTAGACATTGGCTGAAATGGGGGATATCGGAAATATTGCCATTATGTGTACCGTGACTGCTGGCTACATACTTTCTTCTGTTTGTTGGTGGAGAGTAACCATTACGTTCTCATGCGGTAAGCCCTCTGCGAAAATGCAGACTTTGGTGTCTTTGCTTCACGTGCACCGTGAGCTGTATCGAATTTTGCTGAGAATAATACCTTGTATTATAGAACTGTGGAACAGCAGGTTTGTCTGATTTCATTGTGGTTGTAGTCTGCAAGAAGACCATGCATCAGGTCTGGTGTATCCTGTATGTATCCTATAACTTTATGACTGCTTTTAGTGTAGGCGATTGCGTCGCTTGAAGCTAAAAACCTTGACTGAAAAGGTCTTACGCAGTTGAATCAGCTGAAATAAAGTGGGAATGAAAAGCAGTAGACTGTACGTAACTGCCCACTTCAAGGAACGTGTTATTATAATTACTCAATGGTGGAACACTTGTTGAAGTCATGCTTGAATGCAAAGGCTGTTTGAGTAACCTCAGTGATCGGTACCCAGGCATTTGTCTGCCGTCTGCGATACACATTTGAATCACCGAAAACAATCACGTAATAATCATCTATTGTTTGGAAGCCTATATATAAAATACAGACTTGCACGATTTTCTATTTGTACTTCAATTCGAAATAACCGCACCACACCCAAACTTGTTCACCATGAACCACCCAATGATACTAGCAGTTACAGCCCTGGTAGCAACTGCGCAAGCCCATTACCAGTGTACTGGGGAGCGTTCCTGGCCGTGCAAGGATGGCCAACATTGTGTTCGACGGGTCTATGTGCTCAATGGCTATGAGGACTGCCCAGATGGTAGCGATGAAGCCGACGATGGTTAGAAACGGGGGACTCGTTCTGAGTCTAGTCGATGACAACCTTTACTACTCTCGAAGTTCGTCAGATTGTCCAATGAGATATGCGTTATTCATTCACCGATTCACCCATATGTACTGAGTGCAGTAATGTTGGTCTGCTTCGCCCCGCTTTCGCAGACAGACCGAGGCGCCAGGGCTCGTCAGTGCGAACGCCTCTGGCAAATTTGCCTCCAAAAAGCTCCCCACCAGCAGATCTTATTGCCGGGTTGTATATTAATTGTCTTTTCCAGCCCAGAGATGTGGACCGAATCGGTGGTTGTGCGACGACGGAAACGAATGCATCCACTCGACTTTCCGTTGCGATCGGCTGATTGATTGTCGTGATGGAAGCGATGAACGTGATTGCGACTATGACTGGACCAGTTAGTGATCGTTCTTTTGCAAGTTGAATGCGTTTGTTTGAGTCGTTCAACTGCGCGCATGTCAATACCGGTAACATAAAAAAACGGGGAGAGCGCTACAAAACTCGAACAAGTCATCATGACACAATAATAGTGTTCCCAAATTCATTGTTCCAGCAACAACCCCCTATACTCCCACCACATCCACACCTACAACACCACCACGGACAACAGCAACGCTGTAGATGCATGCTTGCCCATTCCAGATGCGAAACAAAAAATGAAACCGCCCAAACTGTGATCAGAATAGCCAGTTTTAGTCGAACTTGGATGACTTGCCAATGAAGTGAATTAATCCCGTGTCGTCCACAAAGCCTGCATAATGTACGTTTTTTTCATTAGGCCCATTTCGAAAAGGTTGATATCCTTAGAATTCGCAAAACCACAAATTCTCAGCGGTCAACGGATTAACAATCAGGTCAAGAACAGATCGACAACACATGAGCTTCAAAAAACACCAACAAGATATTTTGTAGCCCATTTTTGTAATCTTCCGGTTTTCTTGCTTCACTTGAACGAATTGGATTGCAAAAAAAGATGGAAACGAAAAGATTGACCAAACACGTTTTCCATACCCGCAGCACTAGTTGAAGACAGCAATTTGTGAAAATAACCATGCTCAACCCCCATATGTACCTTTGTGCCACAACTCCACATAGTCATTGGTCGCTATCGGATTCTTCATAATGGTCATATCCACCATGGCGTGGTCCAAAAGTTGCTTCGCTATCTCCTGTCTCGGATCAATATCTTCAACCGGAGGGGGCACTGTGACGCCTGGTTGGAATTCGGCTGCAGATGGAATGCGCTGATTCATGAAAACTTGCCAAGACTCAAAGCATAACGCAGCAAGTTAAAACATTTCTCGGACACCATTTATATTGCAA
>JASAMV010005852.1:0-14395 GCA_030248065.1 Rhynchonema sp. JSB1_4
TTGATGATTGATCGATTTAGTGCCGTTACAAGCATAACCATTCCAGGCATAATCGAAGACGAAGTTTCGTATTCATGGGGTTTCTCCTCAGCGCTGCTCTTCACGGTCACCGTAGTCACCACCATTGGTTATGGACATATTGCACCCGCCAGTGAACTGGGACAATTGGTGTGCATTGTTTATGCACTTGTCGGTTGGTACAGAAGTTTTTTTGACTTAGTGCCTAATGTATGAACATGGGAACAAAGTAATAAGGATTAAGGAATATACTGAACCTGGCAGCTGCTTTAACGATTTTGTGTCTTGTGCGCACACAGGCGAGTGGCTGATGTCTCTGATCAGCTTAGGGCTCCACCAGATAGACCCGAAACCCGAAACCCAAACAAAATCGTCCATGTTTCGGGTTCGTAAAAAAAAACCCGAAACCCGAAACACAAAGCATGAAATCAAAAGTTCTTGCCCTGAGCTTACAACAATTTATACAGTCAGTCGAAACATTCGATTATCATGCTTCGTGTTTCGGGTTTCGGGTTTTCTTCAAACAAAAAAAAAAAAAAAAAAAAAATGGTGCGGTTCGTCCGGTGACACCCGCTACAATACATAACATTGATCACAAGTCATGTATTTGAACATATGTACATATTTATACAATAAAACCTTTCAGGTATTCCACTGATGCTCGCTTTTCTCGCCAATATCGGTGACGCGATGGCAAAGTTTTTCCGGATTACTTACGGTTATTCTGCTTTCGAGAGCTGTATTTTTTCACTTAAAAATACATATTGTTTTATTACGATGTTGTTTTTTACAAACAGGCCGCGGTTGTTGCTGGTGCTGCAATTCGCGCCGAGAGAAGGAGTACACGGTCGGACAGCGTGAATATGTGGAAAATCGGAGATTAAAAGTTAGAAATTTCAAATGTTCAGCTACATATATAGTATCTCTTCGAAATATATTTTTCACAAAACATAAAGTGGAAAAATACATTTTCTTCAAAAGCAGCAGCAACAGAAATTGCTCAAAGAAAGAGAGAATGCGGAGGGTGGACACGGATCGCGGGTGGGCAGCGGAGTGAGTCGACCGCGGTCGGCCTGGGATGAGGACAGCCAGGTGAAACAGAGGAACGGCAGTGCAGACAGCAAAAAGGTCAGTGCGCGCGCTCAACAGTATTTGCTGCTCAGTTCGAATCTTTTGTCCCAACCATAAATCAGTTGACACCCTCATTTTTTCTGTCATGCTGCCAATGCGTACAGTTCTTTACAGAAAAACCAAGTTATTATCAACTCTTTGCATCGGCCGACGGACGCTGAGCTAGTCAAAACATCTTAGTTCAAAACATTTTGTCCGGCAGTTGAACATTTTAACTGACTTTGACCAGCGTAAACGTTGCTACCCTGAACCTGAACGAGTCACGCTGGTCAACCGAAATGTTGATAATGGCCATACTTTTCGTTGCAGGACAAAAAAGACAAGGACAAAGATAAGAAGGACAAGAAGGACAAAAAGGACAAAAAGGACAAGGACAAAGACAAGGAAAAGAAGGACGGCGAAATGGACGACAAGGAGAAAAAGGACGACGACGATGACGGTCTGCTAGAGGAGGACCTCGACAACATCGTGTTTGTGCCTCCTGAGGACCTGGTGATACCAGATGACCAAATTGGTGTGCCTATCTCATTGACGCTGGTCGTTATCGCAGCCTATGTCATGATCGGAGCGATTATATTCCAGGTATATGGGCTTTTGGCTTGATTTGAATTTGCATCTGCACAATGTCTACCACCTGCTTATCATGAACGGAAACAGTTTTTTAAAAAAACTCTTATTTTTCAGCTATATAATGGATGGACGTGGATCACGGGCGCTTATTTCAGTCTCATAACACTCAGCACAATCGGTGAGCAAAACAACAGTCACTCTTTGAGCACAACGTGACGGCTATCAGCACCATTGTCAACACAGTCATTGCGTCTTCTGCACTTGAGAAATTGTAAAAGTGAGAAAGCGCAAAAGGGTTAAGCAAAGAAGTAAAAGCGTAGAAGAGTGAAAGAGCAAATGAGTTGAAGGACGGAACGATCACCGAATCAAAAAGAGTAAAGCAAGCGAAAGAGTGAACGAGTAAAAGAGCAACAAAAAACTGCAACAAGAGTGCCAATTTCACCGGACAAGAGTGCGGCACACACAGGCTTCGGCGACCTGACGCCCGAGTGGAACAACGTGGGGACGACGACGGGCAATATCAAGTTGGCCATCACCGGCTTCTACATCATCATGGGACTGGCTGTCATATCGATGGCCTTCAACCTCATGATGGAGGAAATGATCGAGAAAGTCAGCTGGCTCGCCAAGAAGATCGGTTGGTGTTGATTGCGCCCTTTTTTGGCCACAACAGCAATATCGCCTCCGATGCATATTTGTATTATCAGCCAAACTGAACATTATTAGTATTGGGCTACAAGCACGATACGAAACTTAAATTTTCAGTCCAGTCTTTCCAATGGGCATGATAACAGGTTTCAGTCAGATATCGGGAATCAAAGGCATGCATTAAAAAAATTTGACGCTTGCGCGGTATGACCCGCCAAACACCATACTTGTGTATTCATCGCTGAGCTTGCCCTCAATCGACTCTGTTGTTACCATGACCATAATACGCACTTCAAACATCACCTTGTCAATTCAGGCATCAGCGATGACCCAGACGCAGACGCCGCAGCAGCCGCCGCTCAGCAGGCTGATGAGTTTGGGGACACTGCTAAATTGGTCGATAATGCTGAGGATGTCGCAAAATAGACACCATTCGCTGATCGATTTCGGTTGTTTTGTACAGAACTTGGTACGATAACTTTTGGGTTATTCTAATGTAGTCTACGCTTGTGCGCACGTATTTCGCGCTAACGCAGGAGGGGTCCAAGCGTGTGCTAAATCACCTACATTTGTATTGTAAATACAACAAGCTCATTTGGTATTGCTCTTCGTCGTGCTAGAGTACCTCGCAAACCACGTGCACTGCATGGAACACACCTGTGCTCACACGAAATGTGCGCGAATGCGTAGACTACAGTTGAATTGGCCTCACTGTTTATCCCGTTATAAAATCACTCATTTTCTTAAATGAATGCTTACCCTACATACATTATACTTAGCGTACGTTTCGCGCCATACATTCCATCATACGGGCCAACATAATTACTCAAATTCTAAGCTTTTCTAAGGCTTCGATTTTTGCTAATCGTGCGTGATATCGTTTTCGTCCGCTGCGTGATCGATTTTCTATGATTGATCTTCACATTTACCGTATTTATGTTTCACAATAAAAGTTCTAATGCGTCGACCAATCGCACAACCCAAAGTTAATGTACATCACATATGAATATAAATTCTGCTGGTAACCTATATGCCGATACCTTGAAGGACTATGGATGGCTATATGTGATTTATCAAGCTTTTCAATTCCGGTTCCGGCATGCGGGGTGCAATTTGTCATGAATGTCAGTCTGTCAGCTTACTGTAGCATGTACATACCTCGGTTGGTATATTCACTGTCTTACCAAGCAGCTTTTCTGTGTACTACCAGCTATTGAAGTTATTTTGTGCGGTCTTTGTGTTCATTTGTAAAATCTCCAACAGAACTCGGCCCTGACTTAATTTGCAACACGAGTTTCTTAATCGTTTAGATTACGGCAAAAGGTGTCCACACACGTCTGATCTTAACACCCGTAGGTCTGGTGTGATACCTTCCGATTGGTCGTTTCCCGTGTTGTACCCTAACATCAGTCAACGCGTGACAGATGCAGGAAACAAACAAGCTAACGCTACCAGCATAAATATGCCGATGTCCACACACTTCGATGCCGAGGTTAGCTTCAGGATATGGTTTATTTGATGTTAGTGGGTACCACCGCTATTGTGGGCATAAAAAATTCTGAAACCCCTGACAACCCAGCCAAAGTAACACACCGGAACGGAAGTTCGTGTCAGACACAGACACAAAGCATGTACAAGTATTGTAGGTGTGGTGATACATAAATATATGCTGAATCTGTGACCGCAGATTAAAGGTGCCAACTGGCACCTTTATCACCATTTACCAACTACACAACTTGCTACATACGTATTTAATAACCGCGTCATCAATTTCTCTTATCGTATGATTCGAATAGGAAGAGTCTGCTAATGGGTATATAAAGGCCCCGAAACAAAAACACAATGGGAGACTTCGGCATTACCAGCATGTTTGGGGGCGGCGCCCATGATTCGCGGTCGAAGGGCGAAACAAAGTCGGTCAAAACCAATAAAACCGTCGGAACGGTTAGTCTTTGCGTCGAAAAAGCGGGAATTTTGAAAAAAATTAAAAGCTTTAATCAATATTTTCACGCTCACCGTAAACAACATCCATTTCAAATACAGTACAGGATGTCATCTGGTTTCTGACGATGGCCAGTTTGGGTTTTTGACCGTTTTCGGCATTCGCCGCAATAGAGCATCAGTCCTCATGGTTATCTACCGTACCCCACCGTAACCCAAGTCCATTCCAGACCACCACATCCGAGCACACATCGCGTACGGCAGCCCCGATCGCCTACGCCAAGGCATTCGTCAAAGCCGTTCTCTCACATTTCGGGCTCGCAATTTGCGTGTTCATTTATGTGGTCGGTGGCGCGTGGCTATTCAGAGAAATTGAGTCGAAAAAAGAAGTCGACCAATTGAAGGTCATAGCTTACGTCATTTATGTTTGATAATTGAACTTTTTTAAAATTTATCAAATTTTGGTAGTCAGTACAGATCGATCACTTTTCTGCCTTTGGTCACGCGTGCATTCGTTTATTGATTGGGTGGTATGTTCGAAACGATGCAAACGTCAACACCAGCAATGTCTCATATTTTCACCGCCGACCTTTAAACCCAACTGAAGTTTGCACTGTTTCGAGCATGCCAGCTATTATTATGCATGGTTTGTGATTAAAGGGCTCGGGACATAACCGAAGGAAGGGTAGCAGGACATATTGTTACATACCTTTGGAAAGCATTCCGACAGCCTATGTCACGCACAAATTTTAAGCTCCTTGGAGATTCGCTATCTCTTGGTAGGGCGACTTTTCGTTCCAGAAAAAAGTGAATTTTTGCACAAATTGGAACGACTGGTGCAGAAACCCCAAATGAGTTGAAGGTCAACTAACACGTGGATAGTATTACAACAACCTCTAACAACAGCACCAAACAATGTATCTCGGGACGGGAGTACCTTTCGAATGATATATAACAAGCCCCAATAAATGCTTATGCTTAAGAGCAGAGGTTAAAAAATTGCTTTTTTGACGATTCTGGAATGAACCGTCACGTCACCGTGTGCGATTTCGGAATTTTCACCGTTTCTTGTCCATAGTAAGAGATAGTATGGACATGTTATATATCGTTCAATAGCTACGTTAAAGCTACATCGTTTGATGCCATTAAATGTGCAATAATCTTTAACGGCGAGGACTTATAGCCAAATATCTTATTCAGGATGGCATGGCTGCAGCAGCCGGACCATGGGGTTTGAAGTCTTGAAACTCGTCTAGATTGTTGAACTGTGCGTTTATCTGACTTTCTCGTTTCCAATGCAATGCAATACGTGGCTTATTTACATCACATTTCCGTCAATGAATGCAACAATGCAGTTTAGTGGCAATTTTTAGGTCTTTTTCGGCCTGTCACGCAGCTATCTAAGTGCTTCCAAAGTTAAAAACCTTATTTTCTGGTACTTTCGAAAATGCTCTATTTTTCTATTGTATTTTCATTTCTGCAACACGAAGCGCGGCCTCAAAATTTAGAGACAAACTTGTGTTTTAGAAAAATGTGGCCGATTTTTGGAACATTTCGCACCCTCACCGAGTGAAGCAATGGTTTGAGCGACTGAAGTTGTCATGATAAGTTATCCAGAAGCTGTTGTAATCCTATCCACGTGTTACTTTACTTTCAACTCATTTGGGGTTTCTGCGCCGGTTGTTTCAATTTGTGAAAAAATTCACTTTTTTCCGGAACGAAAAGTCGCTCTACCAAGAGATAGCGAATCTCTAAGGAGCTTAACATTTGTGCGTGACATATGGTGTCAGAGTGCTTTCCAACGATGTATAACACTGCGCTCTGCTGCCCTTCCTTCGCTTGTGTCCCGAGCCCTTTAACAGATGATACCACCATTTTGACCAGCGTGAATGTTTCCTTATTGCGCTGGTCGAAACGGGTGTTATATCTGCATATCGAAATGCACTGGTCCGATTACCGATTAGGCGCATAAGCCTAGAAGTATTCTCCAAATTGAAAATTCCCATTCCAACTCAGGGTGCTATAAAGAAACGGGACGATTTGAGCAACTTCCGGCAAGAATTGGCCGATGAGCTGTGGAAACAGAAATACGCGGGCAAATACGCAAAACCGACCGAGGTCATACTACAGGAATACGAGGCAAAGGTTAGACAGATAGGCTGAGCTATAGGCTAGCCCTGAATGTGACCTAGCCAGGTCTAAGTTTGCTCAACCCTCTGATCCATTGCAAGAATAGATATGCATTTAGAATTCTTATCAAGTTTGAAGACAAGCACTGCAGCCCAAGAAGAAATCGTCGGGAATTTGCACCCCACCTGGACTAATCCAAATCTGAGAAAAATCTTCTGCGGGTCATTCATCCATTTTGTTGTCGTGGGTTGTGTGCAGGGTTGGGCAAAAAAAACGACGGCGTTTTTTCTTAAAAAAAAACGACGTTTTTTTAAAAAAAAACGCATGGGTCGTTTTTCGTTTTTTTTTAAATCCTGAATATCCTTGATTTTCCCTGATTTTTCAGGGAAAGTACCCTGATTATCAAGGAAAATCAATTTTTTGTCCCATTTTTTTCAAAAAATTTTCGACCAATTTTTACTTTGTCGAGATACGTCGATATACGGAGTTTGGCTTTCAGTGATGACCCCGGCCAAAGTTGGTCCCACGATGCGGGTCTGATATGGGATCTTAGCAACTCGCTAGAAAAGGGTTGAAACCTGTTTATTTTGCCTCAGAACACATAGAATGACTTCATTTAACCACGTTTTCTTCCCAACATGAGCGTTTTCCAATTTTTTTGGGGGCATATTTTGGTCATCTGGGCGTTTTAAAAAAAAACGTTTTTTTTTAAAAAAACGTTTTTTTTAAAAAAAACGAATTTTTGAAAAAAAAACGTTTTTTGCCCAACCCTGGTTGTGTGTGTCTAAATTTTCTCATTATTCTCCGCAATGTGTTTGGCAAAAGAGTGGCTGAAGTGAACGATCTTTCAAACGTATTTTTCGGCTGCCATGCCAGTAATTTTGACTTTGTTTTGTGAATTCCACACAAAGTACACTGCACACACGGTATAAACCAGGCACACATACACAGAAATTTACCAACAAACTAACAGCAGCGTCCAGTGGCAGTGCATTGTATCGATTGCTGTTATACTGCACTCGCTTCCAAAAGCATTCTGTTTCACGCACCCACCTAAATAATAAAAGCATCGTTTGCACTCGTCTCTTCCCTCGCTGCGCATAGGCTTGGGACGTATACAATACCTCGGTAACAAAGTGATTTCAGCTCCTGGCGCTGTTCCGTCGGACCAATCAAATCTCAACGTTCGTTAAAAAATTATCCGCTTTTTGCAGCAGTGTTTTGTTTGGGGGGGGGCACGATTGCTGCTGAATCAAAACAAGTGTTACAGCAGCTTGGGTTGTGCCGTATTTCATCAAAGACCATTGAACGGTCCATCCCACTTTGATCTTGGTGGGCGAATTCGGACCATAGGACGCCGTTCAGTAGTAATAAGATAATTATTAGTCTCACAAAAACATGGCCACACGCAGGGAAAATGGTGAACTCAGACAACGCAAGCATAGGCATGCATAGGCCCCTCCAGAGCCAAATCTCCAGGTCCTAGGAACAATCCTGGCTTTCAAACTTGATTCGGGATGGTCCCGCCACATGAAACTTACTGTTTCTTCAACTGAGAATTCCGATCCCCAAATTGAAACATCACCGCATACATGTACAGGTGGCGCAGCACATTCGCGACACGGCCATATGTGGCAAAGCGGCGGCGTTGGAAATGGAGAAGAACGGCACACAAACAGATCTGTGGTCATTCTCGAGCTCCTTGCTCTTCACCGTCAGCGTAGTTACGACCATTGGTGCGTTCGGGACGATTCATTGACTCTTACATGTCTTTTTAAAGGTGCTGGTTAACAACCCTTCGACCGCGCTTGATCTTGGGGGTAGTATATTTTAACAAAGTTTGGACATCGTGTTACTCGACCCTAATCTGGCGAACCGATTGGTTGCTTCCTGATGTTTCACGGCCACGTTGAAGTTTGCCCCTGGTGAAAAAGTCCGAAAAAATTTGAAATGCTGCTATGACACGAATAGGCTGTTTCAAAGTTTGATACTCCAACATTGTGGCGAAAACCGCAATGCACAATAGCTATTGAAACGTCCGCATTGTTGAATAAAAAAATAAAAGGTTTCAGAAACCTGGCCATTTTTTGTTAGGATTTTCTACTCGTATAATTTTAAGCATCTGTGGTGAATGAAATAAGTTGTCAATTACAAATAAAAATTCTCTAATTATCAAGTTTTTTGTTTGTGCTCCCCAGTTTTCAAAACCCTACACAGCTCACACAATGTTTACCACAACATGCGCAGGGCAGCCATTCCACAGCGCACACACACACAAAGCTTGCCAGCAGTGAAACATTACTGTGTTGTCGCTACCGGCTGTGTGTTGTCGTTGTGTGTGCGCTGTGGAATGGCTGCCTTGCGCATGTTGTGGTAAACATTGTGTGAGCTGTGTAGGGTTTTGAAAACTGGGAAGCACAAACAAAAATCTTGATAATTAGAGGATTTTTATTTGTATAATAATTGACAATTTATTTCATTCACCACAGATGCTTAAAATTATACGAGTAGAAAATCCTAACAAAAAATGGCCAGGTTTCTGAAACCTTTTATGTTTTTATTCAACAATGCGGACGTTTCAATAGCTATTGTGCATTGCGGTTTTCGCCACAATGTTGGAGGTTGCTGTCACTCCAGTATCAACCTTTGAAACAGCCTATTCGTGTCACAGCAGCGTTTCAAATTTTTTCGGTTTTTTTCACCAGGGGCAAACTTCAACGTGGCCGTGAAACATCAGGAAGCAACCAATCGGCTTGCCTGATTAGGGTCGAGTAACACGATATCCAAACTTTGTTTATATATACTACCCCTCAAGATCAAGCGCAGTCGAAGGGTTGTTAACCAGCATCTTTAAATGGCTCAAGACTTACAGTAATAGTGTGTTGGAATACGCAAAGCATGGTCGGTATACTCTAGGTTGGTTATCAGATTGAATAATCGGTAGATTGTCACTTCACTCCTCATTGCGTTTTGAGTAATTCGAGATATTCGACCGGCATAAAGGTCGTTCGCTTTTGACTGAGAACATTCGAAATTTGTTTCGATAAATCTGGAAATTTGCTAAAAAAAAGTTCAAAACAGCACCTTGACCATATGAAGACACGATCGAGGTCGTGACCGACTATCAGGTTTGACAAAGGGCCCAATTTTCAGGTTACGGTCACGTGGCGCCCCGGACCGAGCTGGGTCGACTCGTATTGATTGCGTACGCACTGGTGGGCATGCCCCTCATGTTGATGTTCCTCGCAAACATTGGTGACGCGATGGCTAGATTCTTTCGGATTGCTTACGGTAAAGTTGCGAATGCCGGGATCGGGTAAGCTTTCATTGAAACAAAACTGGCCAGCCGAAACAAGAAGCACAACGTACATATACCTATTATAGTGGACCCCTTCATGGGGAAATCTTAATGGAGAGTAATTTCCTGAAAAACGTTTTTGGTTCGTATTTTGCCGCTGACCTAATTATACTTTGGTTGGGTTGATGACGGTCATCAACGTGCTTCATCAACATCTTGTGAAGCAACAGCCAGCCAGTTGTGCACTGGTTGCTCTGCATTGACACACATGGCTAGCTAACTACATGTATGTATGTGGTGTCACGGATGAGGGTGTATTGGTATAAACATTGAACCATTTTGACGGCAATTCAATGTCAAACCAAATGGCAGCGAAACGCATATTCCGCCGCCGAATAGTTTCTTCCCATCGCAGCCCGGGGCTGTTGTTTCGTGTGCAATCGTCGTCGCATCAAAGAGTACGCGATCGGCCAGGCCGAATACATGGAGAAACTGCGCGAACGCGAATTGCGATCGGCGAAGGAACCGAGGAACGCTTGGGATGATGACGATGACGTCAGACATAGGAAGGTGGGAACATGCATGTACTGTACGGGTGGGAACAGTTTTGCAGTTTACCATCTGCTGACAACTGGCATTTTCCGCTCCTGTAAAAAAGTGCTGGAGGCACATTGGGATTGACGCACTCTGTGGATTGAGGCATAGTGTCACTATGATGGGTCACATTATGACAATTATCGGAAATAATTTTGGGCAGGTAATCAATGCAGGTGTTTTAGCTGAACTGTGTGAGAAAAATCAGTGTTCCTTGATTATTCAGGCCAAGCGCGTCGACATCGAGGCCGACGACCGGGACGCGGTGTTGGATCGAAAGGTGAAAACAAGAAAAAACTATGGAATTAAAAAATTGCAGGCAAATTAAAAACATTTTAAGTTTGAAAAGCATCCAGGTAGTGTTCATACCGCCCGAGTCGCTGGAGCCGCCGGACGACCAAATCAGTGTGCCGGTGTCGCTGTCCCTGGTGGTGGTCGCTGCGTACATTCTGATCGGCGCCGTGCTGTTCGCGTCATGGAACCAGTGGTCATGGCTGTCGGGCGCTTATTTCAGGTGATCACGTGACTATTTTATACGCTTCAGCGAATTATTTTTCATGATATTTGGGGTACTATCACTTTGACCAGCGTGAAATTCTTCATTACATGGGTCAAGGTTGACTATTTTTACGATGGTCGAGTTATAAATGTATGCAAAAGTTTGATGCCCATTGTTTCAGCTTCGTCACACTGAGCACAATCGGTAAGTCACAAAAAACAACGTTCAGATGTTGCCGCGGCAAAAATCGATTAATACGCTCAAAAATCAGTAAAATCAGTATCATTTTTAGGTTTCGGTGACATGGTGCCGGGCTGGGACGAAGTGGGCACGACAGCAGCCAACATCAAACTGGGCATTAGCTCGTTCTACATCGTGATGGGCCTGGCCGTGCTCTCAATGTCCTTCAATCTCATGATGGAGGAAATGATCGAAAAACTGAAATTCATCGGAAAACTTATCGGTTTGTGCTGTTCATTAGTTGATTGGTTTAATGTGTGTATTTCGGTATTGATTTTTCTCACAGCCTGTGGGTACCCAACAGTGGTTTGGGCTTGGCCGTGGCCTGTGCAAAGTATACGAGCCTAAACCCCTTTCTGTTACATTGCTGCACATTCGTATAAGTGTGCCTGGAATAGGATTGAATGTTGATTGATAAAGTCAAATATCACAATGTTATCTTATAGTCACCCTGTTTATCGTGACAATTTGGTGGGACACATCATTTTCACTCATCCCCATAATGAATGTTCCCAATCGAGTGGTGGACAATTATGACTTTTAAATGCAGAATTTGTACCCAAACATCATAAGAGAATTTTCACTCACTAAATTCGTTATCAAACTTGTTGATCCGATCCGATCAGAGACCTGCCTCACGCGAGATATGCAGATGTCACTAATTTTGACCAGCGTAAAAGTTGTGCCCAGACCGATAGATGACTAGTGCCACCAGTGCATAAAATGTGTTTAAATTTCAACAAATGTATCTCACGTGGTCAAGGCAGACCCGTTTTTATCTTATCTGCTCACGGCCAATTTCGATATCGGTCCATTGGCCTAAGCAAGGTTTGGTCCCCACAGCAATAAAAACGATACATGCCTATGCATTGCAGGTTTCATTTCCGAAGAGGAGGAGTCGGACGCGACCACTTTGGGCACTTTTGGCGCCGCGTCCGGCACGGAGGGCGGTGGCATTGACACTAGTGACTTTGCGCAACTCGTTAACTGACCCAAGAATTGATCGAAATTTTTTCTTTGCTTGTTTTTGCATGTTTAGAGCTATATACATGTAGATATACCTACCATACATGCATTAGTTTACCGAGTGCAATTTGATTCCTGGGTTTGTGTGCCAGATTTTTATCTTTCTAAAGTATATAAGGTATTCTGTATATTCACCAGCTTCGGTATATTCCCCAATAGCCTGACTTTATTTTTCAGCTTCTGTTTTCTTATTTTCACTCCTGATTTTCATCGACCGCTATGTGTACTGTATGCTTTGTATAGTATATATCCAACAACACGCGTTTATAACGCCTCAAAAGCATCTTGATAGAAAGTGCACTCTATACTGGACTACAAAATAAACAGTTTGTGCACTTATTTTCAGCAGCGTATCCCGAGCTTCAAGCGTGACTGAGCCGAATGTTTTTTTTATACAAATTGTTGGTTCATGCAATTTTTGGGTGTATAAACAGCTTACGCGCTGGTTTCAAATTGCAAACTGTGTGGACCCTTTTTCCGCATAAACCAGCCCAAAAAATGAAAAATTTGTGCACAAGGTGCGAGTTTATCATATACCTGGTACTTGGTACTCAAAAAACGGTGCCACCAAAATGGTACAGAGTAGAGAACGCGGGATGGAATTTCAGTCTTTCGTCTGAATGCCAGCCGCAACCGCTTTTAGTCGTGCATCTCAGTTTTTTTACAAGGAAATAGATATTTTTGAGTTACATAGTAAGAGAGAGCTTAAAAATTTTTTGCCGCAGCAGTAGCTTATGTGCACATTTTCCTTGGTGTCCGAACTAGTCTTGATAATCAGGAACTGCGGATTTCTGCAAGCTGGCTTTGACGCGCTATGACTAGTGCGTGTGTGATGTATTGCTTGGTGATATCGCTGTACAGCGGAAAAAGGGTGCGCTTGTATGAGTACAGAGTCAAAACATTCAGCAAACCAGGAAAAAGTTGCGTTCCAGTTCCATCTTAACCCGTTTTGGCACAAGAACCTGAAATAAAGTGCCTGTTTGAACTTGTTACCACTACTTCGTACAATCACAGAACCAACGCGGTGTGGGTCTCAGCTGTTGGCGCCAGTTATTTGTAGAGTTCCACGATTGTAACTTTTTTGCTTGCCCTTTATTCTTCGGCGCTGGCACCAACCTTTTTTCACGTGAGACCTCCCTTGACACTTTCGTGATTGCATTCGTCCATGCGTATGTACAAAATAATGTTATAATCGTCACATCTGCGTGAAAACTTTGCACAATATTAGACGATTTCGGGGGTTGATTTTATTTAACTTAGCCCGAAAACTCGACCATCCTAGGCTTTGCAGCAGCTTAATGTGACGAAAATCCGATTACACGCACATGGCCAGAGACAGCTCACGCACTCTCGCACATCATTATTTTTGGATTGAACAGGTCTTTAGCCGGAAAGCGAATGCGCTCCGCATTTTTTTAACTGCTCCAACCTGTTTTCCGTGTGAGCCCCCGGAGGTCTTGGTGGAAAATCTCCATTTTTTGTTTCAAACATTTTGTCCAACTGGAGCCATTTTATTCGCGTTAGCAGCTGCGGGAAAGGTCTCTGGTCGAATTTTATCAGAATATAACCAAAGTTACCAGTTTTTTTTTGCCATCATAGCGGCCATTTTTATCAGAGCCGTTCGGTGCTGCGCTCAACAAACATTTTGAAAGCGATGAGTTTATAACACTAACCAATGCCCTTATGAACAATGGGTATCCCGCCTCCTCCTTCTGAATCGGAAAGGCTTCCGAATAAGGCAGTCGGAGGGCTCTGTTTTGGAGGGTGGAAGGGCGATTGGAACACTCCGGTCAAATAATACATACGGTACAGTACGTTTATTGAGGACTGGCGTTGTGTTATATATGGAAATGACTTTCAGTTATTCCCTTGAATTGAACTTATCGTACAGTACATCCGATGCGAGTCAAGTTATGACGGAAATTATAGCTTGAGTTTGCTCGTTTTTGCCCTAATAACGCCAGTACTATACCGACGGTACATAAAAAGTTCATCGCTTCGCAACTTCAGGATGTGCTTCTCATTCCATTCGTTCTTATCCATTTCTTTCGCTTTTTGCCGCTGTATTTGTTTGTGTACATCAGTAATAGCGCAGTTAGAGTGCGCTTTTAGCCACTCTGCTTGGTGAAAGACAATGTTACCGCGTAATACCAGCAAGAATTCCACGTTTTGCATCCCCAAAACCACCTGTATACATTATGATGTGCATAACGTATAGCATTCTGTTTGTCAAAGCCCAGTTTGCGCACCGCCAGATAAACCCGCTCCCTTCATAACATAGAACCTGTATTTTTTCGGTG